>NNCF01126008.1:53678-83136 GCA_002313205.1 Laupala kohalensis
TATATATATATATATATATATATATATATATATATATATATATATATATATATATATATATATATATATATATATATATAATGATTCACATACTTTGTCTTTCAATAATTTTACTTCATGCTATTACTGACTGCAACAGCAACAGAAGACACTAAATATATTTTACCATATATGTTTCATCCCGTATTTAATTCATTCTCTCAATTATTCCATTTCTCTTTGTCATTCGCCAGAGAAGTAAGTCCCTTTCAGAAATTTGTACGTTCATAAGTTTTCCAGAAGTTTGTACATTCATAAGTTTTCCAGAATACAGAATTTGAGATGCAAGGGAAAAAAGGACAGTTTTTACTTCTGTATAACTCTATATATTGAATTTAATATGTTCAACAAAACATTTGATTATCCTATAGCTTAAAATCAATGTAACTTCTTTTGCATTATTATTCTCCATAAATCGACACGACGATCAGAAAATTTTAGAAGAAGAATGAAAAATAACTATTTTGTGTAATATCTAACGTATATTAATTCATTTTAAATGTTGTGATCTTAGTGACTAGGCTTCCCTGATACATCACTAGTCACAGCTAAATAGGGAATTCGTTAAGTAAGAAGTTAAAATTCTTGAGTTGAATATACTGGAAGGGAACTGTAATTCGAAAGGGAAACATTCATTAAAACGAGGTGAGAAAAAAAAGATTTTTCAGCACAATTAGAAGGTAAGAATTTTACTAACAAAGCTATCGAAAAAATGTAGATCATTTAGTGATTTTTTAATTAACCTTTCGACCTTATGCGACAGATCATATTTCCTATTACATAGTCAGTACAGGATTTTTTCTTTATCTTTCTCCTATCTTTACATATGAATCCTCTTTTGCGTTACTAGCCAAACGATATTTGCACCAGTGTCCCCGTGTCCGCCGCTCATCAACTACATCGTATCCTTTTTATACCATGTTCAACTCGAAGTAAGCCCATCAATGTGACACGTAATCTGTATTTGTCATAAATTCTTCCATCTTTATTATTTTCTTTGAATTTATTTTCCCTCTTCAAGAAATGAATGTACTCTCCTCTTTGTTTCCCGTACAAGTCACAGTCCCACTTAATACGCTAAACCATCTCATCTCCCTCCCTTCACATGTATTGCACATTATTCTCCTTTCCAATTTCACGAAGATAGTTTTCAAAATCTCTATCACTTAGTGTCTTAAAGTGTAAATGACGCGCCTCGTTGCTCAACAGGTCTTGGTGAGAAATATCGATTCGGAATCTCAGTCTCCCTAGCAACCAGTGTTTTCCCGTCTTTTGTCAGGTGAAAGACTGTGTCTGAAAGTCAGAATCTAGTTACAGAAAATTTATGTATAAAGTATAATAGTAATAAGTATAATAATGATAAGAATGTATCCAGAAATAATTCTTCCATGTAAAGAATTCATGAGCGAAACTTTCCAGTGAAGGTAAGTACTTGATTGAAGCTACAGTATCTTGAGACATGTTCCTCAAGAGATATGGTTGGATTAGAGAAAATGTAATATAGTAATACATAACTTCTGTGTTGATGGAGGCGAAATCTCAAACGTGTCATAAAACCTTAAACTATCTAATATATCTACACTCTACTATATTAAAAATTCACTCGGTAATGAAATCGGTCTGGGAGAGTTAATAATATTTCATTACTTACCTCTTTTTGATATGTTCATGACCTTGGTATGCACTTCTCATATTACGCCCATAACGTTCATTAACCACCGTTTTTTCCTTTCTCTAAATGCTTAAAGTGCACTTCCTGTGGCTGGACTACAATTGTGAGACTCATTGTTACCTGAACCAGCTCCATTTCGCCCCACGACACCCGACGCTCTGCCCTTCGCCCACAAACAAAACCCAACCCTCTATTCCATCCCCTCCCTTCCTCGTTCTCTCCCCTTGGTTCTTTACCTACCCTTATGCAACGGTGCGCGATCCCGGAGGACATAAAATTGTACTTTTTCTCGCCCCCTGTCGCGGAGGGTGATTCGCTTGGATACGCGTGAAGTAAGACACGCTGCCATCTCCTCCGTCGCCGTCACCACCTATATTGTTACTCAGAACTCAACCCTCCACCGCGGCAGTCGCACCCTCCTTTGCCAATGCATGAGGTCTCCCTTGCAGAGCCACCTTCGCTGTCACTCCTTCTCCCGGGTCTGTGAAGTGAAAGTGACGCGTTTGAGAAAGCGTTAGGTAGAGAGCACAAAACTTAACTGTTGGAACCTATTTGATGATGGCGCAACATTTAAAGTTACAAGGAGGTTCATGACGTGATTGGCTCCTTTAATTTTTTTACTCTACCACACACCGCTTACAACAGTATTTTTCCTCATGCTGTTATATTGAACAGTTGCGCTGTTGACAGCGTGTCAGTGCATCAAGCTGGAAGTCACAGGTTAGAATACCATTCTCATTCTATATAGCAACGGTCCAAGCACACTGTCTTGGGGTACTCCTGCATTTACTGTTTTTAATTCAGAAATTTCATATTCCTGCTTAACTCTGAAGGTTCACAGTGATATATAAGATTTTAAGAGCTGCACATACTGTACAGGTAAGCATTTTCTTACTTTTATGATAAGACCTTCATGCCAGACTCTGTCGAAAACTTTGTCGGTGCTTTATTTGTTGTATACACCAGTCGCAGAGAACACCGAACTAGCGCCATTTGCTGATGATACGACCGTATTAGCGGTAGGAAAGACCATCGAAGAAACAACTGCCAATCTCCAAGGTGCAATAAACCGCATATACGCATGGACTAAAAGCTGACGTATAAAATTAAATGAAAGTAAATCTGTCCATGTTACTTTCACGAACAAAAAAAACTCATTACTATCCTATAGTATTGAATAACATCACAATTCCAAAAAGAAAAACAGCCAAAGACGGCAAGCATGAATGGAAAGAGAATGTCAAAAAGAAAACAAAAGAACTAAAGTAAAAATATAAAAGTATGTACTGGCTGATGGGGAGGAACTCCCACTTGTCTATAAGAAACAAGTTATTGATATATCAACAAGTTCTGAAACCAATCTGGACTTACGGCCTTCAGTTGTGGGGTTGTACCAAAGAATGCAACGTTAAAAGCATCCAAGTGTTCCAGAACCGAGTGCTGAGGAACATTGTCAATGCTTCTTGGTACATTCGGAATGCTGATCTTCATCGTAAGGACAGTGAAGGAAGAAGTTAAGGAAGTTGCGAAGAAGCACGAGGAAAGACTCCATAAACATACTAACATCGAAGTGCTACAACTGTTAGATAATCAAGACATAGTGCGACGGCTCAAAAAGATTAAACTCTTTGAGCTTGTGTGACAAGTGTGTAAAAGCAAAGTGCAGTGCTATATAGCCTCAACAACGATGTGAGCCAGACATTTTATATGCTAGGATGGACCGCTGGGTAAAGCCAGACTTATATAAAATACATAGTAATTTAAGTTAAATTAAAAATGTTGAATAATCTTCAGATTGGGTGCATTTATTTTATATGAGAAAACAAATTCTATATAGCATTATTAATCTGTTACCTAGAGGTGTGGTAATCCACTATTTAAGAGAATATGAGTGTTTACCTTGTAAGAATGGAGATGACATTCCTACATTTCGATCTGAAATATTTATTATGTTTCATATAGTTCGGTAGGCTCTTTTATTTTCAAAGTGATCATGTTATACTATATAGCTACCTTAACACCAATGAAATGAATTTAATCAATATTTGCATTACTGCAAAACTCATAAGAAATTTATGTTCTTCAACATATCATTTTCCAAATATTTGTGAATGTGCTCATGAACAAAACGTTGAGTAAATTCATAGGTAATTCGTCCACGTGCCCGAAGGAAAATGAAAACACGTGGTTATTCTTACACTTCAGTAGGTAGGCGCGTACGATCCACAAAACAGAGGAAATACTTTCAAAGAATAATGAAGTATTGACTCTCCCCCTGTGCTAATTCGTAACTTAATTCCCATAGAGTCCCCTTTATTAGCTCTCTTAAACGCACAAGCCCTTTATCTCTGGACATTCTCCACTCTGGAATTCCGTACAGCATCACCCCTATGCTCAGCTCCCGGGCAGGTCGTAATTTTTGAAACAACACCCCACCCCCCACCCCCAACTCCCTCTTTCCATCCGCAGCCCTGAGAGACTCGCTGCCATCCGACGCGACCGACGGGAGGATAAACAACGTAGCGCTAGCCGCTCGCAGGCAGCTGGATTTCGACTGCGACACTGGAGGGTCATTGTTGGCCGGCGACTGTATAAACCTCGACGGCGAGGACGGGACGGTGGCGGCGGCGGCGGTGGGCAGTCGCTCGGTCGCTCGGGCTGCTGGTACTCCGCAACGGAACACAACTTTTCCTTCCCTTCTCCCACGAAGGGGGAAAGGGAAACTTGTAAGCTGCGAGGGGGTCTGTGAGGTCCGGTCGCCCGCGAAGGGATTACAACTTGGTTACTCTGACTGACGGCTCTTGAGAAAGGAACGAAGGGTGTAAAAGACTAGGGAAGCAAGGGGCCATATTGTCTACTTTACGAGTCTACCAGGAGAATCGAAAGACAGTGAATGGAGATCATTTTAAGAGTATTTTTTTCACATTTCACTCCTCTATGAGAAAACACACGATAATTAACAATATTCGTTCGTGCAATACATTCCCCCCTAACGCATGGCGAGAATGGGTGAAGGTCAGGTTAAAATTTTATTTAATTATAGTCATTTATTAAATTTGTGGTAAAGTTAAATAGATATATTAAATCTGATATTTTTTAATGACACTTTTAGGAGTTTATACTAAATCTTCATTATTATAATTAGAAAGCATCTCAATTTGGAGTGAAAATTTACTGTTTAAATAAAACAAGTGTACTTAAAAGTTTCACCATTTAGCTCTTGAATCAATGGTGTTTAAAATCTCAATTTTTCATTCTTAACTCTATCACATTTAAAATAATTACCTTTATGTTTCTGTTAAAATAGATTTTTCAACTCCCCAACACAGATAGCAGAGCATTGAATCGATAAATTTGTAGGAAGCGTTGAATTTTTTATTCAACCTGGAAACGACTGGTATTGGTCAACTCCGGCAAGAATAATGTTTGAGCTATTTTCGTCCATTAACATTATGTTATTAATTTATACAATTTAACTATTTTTAACAGACATTTTCCTATTCAAAGTTTCAGCCATTTAAGTTAAAAAAAAGATCAAAATATTGATAAATAATACCCCATAATTTCTTCGTTCTCATGTTTCTTACATAATTTTCAATGCCCTATTAATGTGTTTTTGTGTATAATGTGTATTGTGAAGCGTTGAAAAAAAAAAGCAAGATATTAAATAGCAAGAACGTAATTCCTACAGATGACATTACTGCATGAACTAAATAAATGTGTATCAAATTGATCAGGAATATTTAACATAATAATGACACGAAGGGCACGCTCTCGGGCAAAAGTTGAAGTTTTGATTAGACGTTTTTCTCGGATTGACATTGTTGCGAGTATAACTTGTTCTCAAGCCAGGTCTTTGTTTTACGTGGCATCTCCACGCTCCTTCGTATACTGTAATTATTTCATGACTAGAATTGTTCTTTGACATCAGGAATGTCAATAATATGTTATGTGTCAGTCTATGCCATGTCATTACTCCAGTACATGTGCTTACTCCTAAATCTTGGGAGTGAAGCGTATGTGTCCATGACGAACGTCCATCAGAAATGTGCGCTCACACACGTTGCTATATCATGGACACCATTAGCGATAGACTACAATGAGTCTGACAAAGACGTAAACCTTTCGCCGCACTCCCTTGATTGCTCCTTCCTCGGATTGTGAACTATAGTGTTCGTGGTGAAAGAATAGTAACGAGATAAAACCAATGCGTGAGCGCGACGTTGTCATATGTCTGGTGCGGGGCGGGGGTGGGGGGATCTAGGACCCTCTCCACACAGCATGTCGTTTCACCCAGACAAAGGCTGTTATATCCGGTGGAAAAGCTAACTCCAGGCTCCTCCTTACGACCAAAGGTAAGAGACCAAGCCCTCCGTCTGTCACAGTTGACATATCAATTACTACCGGTTCGAAAAATCGGGTGATGTAAGTGTCAGCATGCGGACGATAGTCCATCAAAATTCCGCAGACACGAGTAAGATGCCCACGTGTCTATAGCGAGAGAAAGAGTTGGCAATCTCAAAATTCACGCATTGAATCCGCGACTTACAAGTGGTTTTGAGTTTCCTCTCTCAGTACTATTATTTCGTTGCGACGTCTATTCTGTTCCGCATTAATCCAACGGAGTTCCCCTACTTCTGGATCTAATTACCTCACCCAGGTCAAGAGCCGCCTGATCATTTGATCAATATCTCTATACTTCCCTCTTATACGTCACATGGGTAACTTCATAATTGGTTGCAGATGTCACGTGCTGTTCAGTGTGATCATCAATGAATCGTCTATAGGTTCTAGATAAGAAAGTGTTTGCTTTAGCATTAATAACCAAATAATAAATTTTGTGTTATAACCAATAATACTTTAGGTAAAGGGTGTAAGAAATTGTGAATGGTTTTGCGATTTACCCAATAGTCAAATGTACGTGACAAACTCTGTTATAATTATGTAAGTATAACGAAGTTAGCAATGATACCGAAAGATTTTAGTCATCCATCTGTTTAATATGATTTACTTTATATTATTTCTTTATAGTAATTCATTTACTTTATATTATCGATATAATATGAGTATTAGAGAAACAGTCGCAAATTTCTTTTCTTAATCAGGAAGAAAGTGATTTACAAACATGGATAAAAACACCAAACTTTACTTTTTTTAAATCATTTATAATGATATTGTAAGTATTCTCAAGTAGGTTATGGGGTAAAACGTTTCTGATATTAAAAATGCAATATGATTTTAAAGAAAATCTGGGCGATTTAAGTGATGGAATACGCAGCGGAATGTATCAAAATGTAATTTAGTGAATAATTAGTTGATAAATAAACTAAAAGCCTAACACATATTGTAACCTCACGAGTTTTCTATTTAACCTAGATATTATGAAACGAACAGTAGACTACGTTCAGCGAGTGTGAGATTTAAGGAGAATTTATACGACACCATAAAATCTGACGTCATCCGTTGCACTTCATTCCTCTGTTCCCAGTCTACAAGATGGAATCTATGTCTTCCGTCATTGTACGCTGGGTTCAACCTCCTTAAACGCCCTTTATAAAAGCTGGGTATTGAAGAAGGCGAGTTCCAGGAAACTGCCACAGCAAGGCGCTGCTGGAGCTTATGAGCGACTTTGGAAGTTGAGCTTCCCCCCAACCCGCCCTCCCACTTACGGAGCCCCGTGAGGAAAGAAGGAATTAATTAAAAGATTTGTGCTGCTGGCTGTACCTGGGGTGGGAAAGTTTGAGGGTGCCTTCGGTGCTGCAAGCGTTGTGCACGAGGGCACTAAGGTTAATTGTTTTTCGCGTTGCTTTATTTTTACTACACCTTCATCTTGTTAACTCAGTTCATTTTGATGTGTTCTTTATCATTTTTCCCACTGTAATTGATTTACGACAAAAAATAGGTAAAACATTTTAATGCACATATTTGAAAGTATAATTCAAAGTCTGACTTTTTATGCTAAAAGAACAAAAATAGTTTATGAGAAATTTTTTAAAAGTTTGTTTATTTTAAAATATACTTACTGAGGTGAGCCAATTTATGCTAAAAGACATGGGTCGGTTACTATTTTTTATTTTGAATCAAACGTTAGTAAGAAAATTAGTGGTAAATGATTGATTAGAGTTCATAAAGTGATAAATGTTTCCATATGAGAAAATTATTAAAACACTCATGAATGACTTGCTGCAAGATTTTAAAATTTAGAGTGGAAATTCTCCTCCAAGTTTTTACATAAGTTCTTCTCACAACTCAATGTAAACATAAGAAGTACGTTGATGTTGTGCTGTACTTCATGGTGGACCGTCATTTTCAGCACCAGTCTCTGTGTTTTGTTGTCTCCTGTGTTCTCCCACCCTGTTCTATTTCTTCTAATTAAACGAATATATAATTCTAAGAAAGAATAATTATATCACTCTTTTATGTCTTCATCAATGTTAATTGTACTGCATTTTCATATGTTTTGCAATACTCTTCTGACAACTATCCTTCCGAATTCTTGAAGCTCTTGGGTGTTACTCACTAGAAAAATGCGTATTGTATATATCATCCTATTAAAAAAACGTTTTAAGCTCGTTTTTACTCAAAGACTCTCATTTCATTTTTTCATTTCTTTTATCTATTTACAGTGACTGCCTCTCAATTTTGCCACTCCTGTATTTCACTTGCTCCAAAATTCATTTCTCTTTCCTGTATCACCTGTTACGTATTTTCCAGTCCCTACCTCTTGGGCGGGAGCCTGTATCTTCTATTTTTATGGTGTCTCAAATTGTTCCTATTTCTTTCTTGTAAGACTGAAAAATTCCAAATTTATCTTATGTGTCTTTAAGTAAGTTTTTCTTTACAATTGCAAATATGTCATTGTCACTTATTAATGCAATAAATTTTCCTTTTTCGTCGCCAAATAAATAGCAGTCCCACAAACAGTGCTCTTTGTCGTCATCTCCTTTGCCGCAAATGCAATTTTTATCTTCAATGATTGAAATATTTTTTTCCATTATATGAAATATAATTAATTCTTGCGTTTAGGGAAACTATGAAACTAGACCAACGTTATCTTCTTCAATGCAAAACACCACAAAACCAACAACCACATTAACCATCATCAGTGTGTTGATTGTTGTGGAGGTGTGGGAGAGTTGATGGAGTAGAATCATTACTGAGGAATGACTAAGCCCTGTAGAAGATACTACCTTTCACTATCGCTATCGAAACGTTGTCAAAGTTTAATGAAGTTTGTCTAAACGCAAGAATTATATATACTTTTTGTCTTCCTTGAGAAACAATAGTTAAAATTTCCATGTCCAGTCATAACTTCCATCGTCTATGGCGGTTATAGCCTCTCATGTACACATTTTTTACATTTACTCAATAATGTATTTTTAGAGCGATTTGTATTTGAGGTTAGCGAAACAGAAAATTCCTCTGAAACCAGTTCCATTGAAGTCGAAAAATGCTTTCTGATATTTTGTCCCCCTTTTCAGGATTCAGTGGCAGCGCGCGTTTCTGTCTCCGCCTCCACCGTCACCGAAAGCGCACTCCACGTTGCTCCTTTGTTGACGGATCGATTGGTGGCGACGGCGGTGGTTTCGCGAAAAATTTATCGCAGCAATCGGCAGCGCACGTTTTCGCATTTGCGGTAGCTGACGCTTGGCAGCGCTAGTGGGCACATCAGTGTGTGTGTGTGGGGGGGGGGGAGTGTGAATTTGATTGATACGAATGCTGAGAGGGCGGAGGATGAGTGTTTGGCGTGATTCGTGGGGAGATAAATGTGGATAGGATAGGATAGGATAGGATGCGATGTTGAGGAGTGACCTCTATGACAATATGAAGCAACAAATCATTCTCGTTTTATTACTTTTAAAAATGTCATATACTACCTATACCAAGACTTATTAACCTTTATTCCAGTATTCAGTTCCACTTAACACGTAATATTTTGGGAAAATAATGCTGCGTGAAATTTTAGAGGCTATTTGTATATGTTTCGATGTATTTGTTTAATAAAATGACATACTTGAGTTGCAATGTAGATTGCGACAAATAGGACCAAAATACACATATTAATTAATTAATTTATTTATTTTATATCATTTCAGGCCATAGGCCAACTCTTCCACCTAACCATTGGACTTCGGTAAGGGAATTGGGAAGGAGAGATAGTGGTTGCCAGGGAATTTATGGTACCGAAATAACATTTGTCTGGAGTAAGTGAGGGAAACACCAGCTGAAAACCTCACCTAGTCCGGTGGAGAAGTGTTTGAACCCACGCTCTTCCACTCAGCGGGATCGTGGAAGCGAAGACGCTACCATTAGACAACCGCTGTCGGTTGTATATACATACGGGCGTTCCAATACATCTTTAATATGCATGTTTTATACATTGATTTTACTTCTTACTACGATAAACGACCCCACTCGCCTCTCCGGCTCATCTCAAACATTGCTAGATCAAATTATAGTCAACAATGGAATCTCGTCTCTCTCTGAAGTGTTTATCGCTGGATACAGTGATCACCAGGCTCAAGTATTGACTATTAATAATAAACTAAAACCGTTTAAAATCCTTTACAAATTTAAAAGAGTTTAATGACATAAATAAATCCATATTTATAAATTATTTGCGTGAAGAAACATGGAGAGATGTTTACAATTGCCAAAACACCGACTACAAATTCAATGTATTCAATGTATTCAATATTCCTAAAAATTTACAACTCTAGTTTTTCCATAAAACGCAAGTTAATTAACACAAAGAAATACAACAGATGGATCACCCAAGGGATAAGAATTTCTTCAAAAAACAAACGCCGTTTATATTATCTTTCAAAACGCTATAACCAAACACCCGAATTCCATAATTATTTTCGTAAATATAAGACTATTCTTCGAAAAGTAGTCTACGCAGCTAAAGTTAACGACAGGTATATACTAAAATCGAACAACCGGATGAAAGTCATGTAGAATATTGTTAAAAATTACACGTCAACTTCTGAAAACCGCGAAGAAAATGTTTCTTTACTAAACGATGGCAAAATCGTAACAAATCCTCAGGACATCGCAAATTTGTTTAATTCTTACTTCTCAGAAGTTGGTAAAATAACGAACTCAATATATCCAAATCAATATCCTCCAATTATATCCACCCACATACCCAATTCTATGTTCACTACCGAAACTAACGCCAGTGAAGTCACGAGAATAATCAGCTCATTAAAAAACAAATTTTCAACAGGCGCAGATGATATACCTGAGTTTATTGTTAAATTTTCGTCCCATGCTATAGTAAATCCACTCGTAAATATTTTAATAGTTCTTTATCGGAAGGGATGTTTCCTAAAATATTTAAGAGAGCTAAAGTGAAACCTTTACACAAGAAAGGAAACAAACTTAATATTGGAAATTACCGACCAATATCTCTACTACCCACTTTCTCAAAAATCCTAGAAAAATTNCAAAAAATAACATTCTCTCTGACGATCAACACGGTTTTAGGAAATCCTTATCCACTACAAGCGCCATATTTTCCTACTTAAACGATGTTACCACATATCTAGACCGTGGAGAAAATCCTCAGGGTGTTTTTCTTGACTTATCCAAAGAATTCGATGTCATCGATCACGAAATTCTCCTTTCCAAATGCATTCTTTAGGCATTCGTGGACTTCCACCTCAATGGCTAACTTCTTATTTAAAAGATAGATAACAACAGGTCGAAATATACTATACGAAAAATAAAATACTTGAGCGTTGTCTTTCAGAAACAAAGCCACTTACTTGCGGAGCACCCCAAGGATCAATTCTCGGCCCTATACTGTTTTTATTGTATGTTAACGACATGTCATCATCCACATCAGATTGCAAAATGGTTCTTTTTGCTGATGACACTAATTTACTGTGTAATCACGCCAATGCTCAAAAAGTTTTGTCTAACCTTTCGACTTGGTTCTATGCAAATCGTCTTATTGTAAACACTGACAAAACAGTGTCTATGTCATTTCACGATAGTAATACAAAATCTTTACCCCAGGTTTATCTCTCTTTAAACGGAACACAATTAAAAACTTTTACGAATACGAAATTCTTAGGTCTCCATATTCAAGACAACCTCAAATGGAATTGTCACGTTGACAATCTTAATTCCCAATTAAGCAAAATTGTGTTACGCATTCCAAAACTTAGTTAACGCAGTTAGTCCACGTATTTCCCATTGCGTAAATTTAAATTTACAAACATATTTGCGTTAAATTACAAACATAGTGACATTATATATGTATTATAACTCGCAGCTAACGTTTTATCTCATCTAGGAACTTATTCAAAAAAAAATTGAATCCGCCTCTGCCTTAGGGCCCTTGATCGGAATTGATGGGATGGTCCCTTGCTTGCTTCCTGAGAGTAAATTAGTTTATTGTCCTCCACGTGGTCATACGCAGTTTGTAATATTTTTGGCAATAAATTTATTATTATACCACATTACCTGCGACTTCGATGCGAAGGACACACATAAATTAATGCAAAACATGTGAAAATTAACAGTGTGCGGATTCGGGACCTAGTGTTTTATTGTAGTTAACATGTCAATACGACTTGTGTAGCAACAATTTTTAATATCTTTACTTCCATGAACAGTGGTTGAAAAAAGTGAATGAAACCAATCTCCTAGACCAATGTTCTTCCGAGATCTGACCTCTGGGGATGAGTGAAATGGTTCATTGTGGTGAGGACCATGACATCATTGGTTTATTAGTTTTTCAATACCTTGATTATTTTCATACGTTAGACAAGCGACGAAATATTTGATATCATTTTAAAATCTCAATTTCTCGATTGTCTTAAATTTAAAATTCATTTAGATAGTGTTTATGACGGATATGTATTTATATACGTATTTATGGAGGAAAACTGAAAAAAATGAAACTATGTTACTTTACATTAGATTTAATATAATGCTTATTTCTGCGAGTAGATTATAACTCACAACTACTCGCGAAATTTTTGGACGACTCGTATTTCTCGTTTCGGCCTACTAAGGATCACTATGACGAGTGTTAGTATGGCCCAACTTTACGTGAGTTTACTTACTCGACACACCTTCGTGGGAAGTGAGCCAGCTAGCCTATGGAGAGTTCTTAAGTTACTTAATTTGTATTAAAAGCATAGTAATGTTGTCTCATGTGTAAATTGGAATATCAAAATTTGGTATTTGTGTGAATTATTTTGTATCCTTTGGAATGTAGAATAACAAAGTCTTTCGCAAAAATATCAAAAAACAGAAAAGCTTACTTGTGTATCATTAGTAATTTTCGTTACAACTGCGCTAATGAAGCGTAAATCAGTAAGAAATAAAAGAAATCTTTCAAAAACTTGAGTTTTATGTTGTTCCTTTATTATATAAAACTATTAATTTTTTTTACAATTCCTTGTAAGAATAACATTCTATAGATTTTTATCTCTATTTGAAGAAATTGATGTTAATGTAGTAGTTCCATTTAAACTCTGTCTTCGTAAATGCACGCCTGGTCACATGGCCATGTGCTGGTATCTATCAATCCCATTTGGTAAGTTATGATTTTCTCTTGTGATCGTTTGTTTGTCTTTATGATTCCAGCTGACATTCGACACGTTCACTGTTGGGAAGTTCGTATCCTTCACCGCAGACGGGTGTCCGGATGGGCACATGAGCATACGAGAAGGTGGTCGTCCAGATACAGGAGGTCAATGGTGCGGCAGTGCTTGGGGTTACACGGTGTACTACAGCGAATCCAGGTCTCTCAACCTCACGCTGCAATTGTATCGTCTCTCAGAGCAGGTACGTTATGGAATATTCTTTGGCTGCATAGCTATAAGAAGGATTGTTTTTTTCATTTACTTATTTTTGTCACGTCTACATTTTTCGACGTTACACGACACGACACATATTTTATTACATGACATTCACAATACTTTATCTTTTTATCTTACAACTAATATATTCCCAAGGTCTTATATTTTTCTCCTTTTTGTCTATTTTTATATTTATTCTACAATGCTGCATGTCTCTGCGACCCCTGTGGCGTTACCCATCCCTAGCCGTACGAGGAGGCGTGTAACTGTCTCTACTAACTACGATATATAGTTCTTAATCCACCTATTTTACACACAAACACACGGTACTTTGCTTCTGTATTTGTTAATTGGTTTTTACTCAAGGTTTTTATCATATCTGCGGTGTCCACTTCCCGTATGTAACAATCTCTCTGCTGAGAGTAATAGGGGCGGTCCCATAGAATATGCGTTGGTTTTTCCGCACTCAGTTCACAGCTAACATCTCTATCTTCCCAAAACGTCTCAAGTTCTGTGCAAAATCCCCGTGGACTGTCAAAAATCCCATCATTTTCCGTGGCGGATCAAACCATTTGGAATATAAGCATATGTTTCTCGTAATGTGTCTCCTCCACCCACCGTGTTTGCCAGGCCCATACTAGGAAGTCCGATATTAATAAGAAGGGTTCTGTAGACTTTTCGCAATATGGGTTGCCGGAGCACTCTAGTATTCATTTCGAGAACTTACTCCATACTGTCCACCGAAAATATATTGCCTCTGTGTTTCTCACCTATCCGGCTGAGCTAGGGTCAGTACTTACACAAATCTCACCTCATGTACTTTTCACACTAAGGAACGCTGTAGTCTCATGTCTTCATCTAGAGACTGGTCTAACAATATGTCATCAAGACAATTGAAAAGATTTCACGACACCCCTGGTAGGTACATCATAGGTTCGACTGACGAACCAACATGTTGAAAGGGAGATGTTATTAGTACTGCCCGACAGTGAGATGATGTTTGGAGAAAGCTATTAATGGCAGGCGTGTCGGCGCCACCAACTTAATATGCACAAACTCTACTTCATGTGCATGTATATGTTTGGAATTTCTCACGCGAGGGAGCGAAGGAAAATCATTTCTGTCCATCTCACGTTCTCGCCAATCAAAGGCCGGGAGTCAAACCACTCAGTTCCTGTTGTCGAGCTCTAAAAAGCTGCATCATTTAACCGCTCTTTCACATCGCGTGTTTATTCTGCAGTAAAAGAGAAAATGATTTTTTTAGTTATATGAATTCATCGTGGGGGAATTATGATGCTGGAAAGAATTTAGACACTCCTTTGTTTGAAGAAGGAGATCGAAATGATTTTTATGAAGGTCATTAGTTGTAGTAAAGTCATTCGTGATACCACTGAATAACTTTTCGTTTCAATTTTACGATCCGATATGAAGAGACTGGGACTATAAAACTATAACATTCCAACGCCTTCATGCTAAGAGGAATGTAACCACGTATCTCCAGAATAAACAAAGGAAGTTTATGACTGCAATATTTTTTCTTATGTGCTTCTTCTCTATGGTTGTACTTCATCGTTCTACCTTGTTTTTTTCCTGGTTGTGTGAATTATGACCATGAAATACTCCAACTGAAAAGGAAATTTTGTAGCATAGAAAGAGACAAATACACTATCTTTTATATTAATTTTTAAAATATAAGAAAAATACGTTTCAAACATTAATTTGGAATCATAAATAACAAAACTCCGATAAACAGTTGGAGTCAAGTTAGAAACAATCTTCAAATCTCGCTTATGATTCCAAGCTACTTTTAGAGGAATTGGTGTGGTGAATAAAAAGCAGGAAAACAAAAAAGCGGTATATTTGTAAACATTGAGCGTATATTTATTAATTTCATCTTAATTTTGAGATCTAAATTAAAATCAATTGAAATTGTAGTAATGGAAACCATTCTTTTATTTACAAGCTTTTTATACGAACATTTTCTGATGATCCGCCTGGTTTCGAAAGGAAATTTTATTGTAATGTTTCTTCATTTTAATTTAATGTAGCTAACATAGAAAAACGAAAGATGTAAAATAATTTCTTAGAATTATTTTCTAGCAAGTTTTCTATTTCAACTTATAGAAAAGGTATTTTCATCAATTACAGTTGTGCATGTTTGTTTTCACCGTTGTATGTTACCAAGCTCTAAATATCAGTAATTTGTCACAAAATCACTTGATAATAATATTTTCCTCGTCCAGGGGACAGGATCTGAATTGTTGAATTATTGATCCTGTTTAGAAAATTTAAAATTTAGAGCTTTACTGGTCATGAATAATATGAAACAGTTCCTTATCCCCCACCTGTTTGATCACTAATAGCTTTTTCACATTTCAGTGGTCCTCCATACGTGAAATAGTTGCAGAGCTGATAGTGGGTATTAGGAACAAGAGTCACGTATTTTGTGAGCAGTTGAATCAATGTCAACTCTTGTTACTTGAACATATATATTCTATAACCTTATTTCCTTGTATGTCTTTATATTGACCTCGTACTGCCTAAACGTGTATAACAGAATATAAGTATTCCAAATGCAATTTTTTCAACATGTGTGTTTCATATATGAAAAACCTCGCATAGTGAGTCACACTCTACCACCGCAAAGAGGAAAGTAATCTTAGCTAAAAGATGGATAAAGGAAGGAAGACTAGAAGACATGCAGGAGGTAACAGCCAAAGCGTGAATTGCAAGGTGATGGAGCGTGTCAGTGAAATTTCAATCGCGCCCACCATTAAATTCACGAGTGTTGGAAGTGGAAAGAAGGAAGAAGGGAATAGGATAGAGAAGAGGAAGGGTGAACCAGTATGGATAATAGAGCAGAGGATGCAAGTACGTCAAGAAGAAGACGGGCTTTCACTTGCTAAAAGTGTCGTGTTCCACGGATAATGAAAGAAAAAGTAGTGAAGGACCTCCTCGAATAACGAGGGTTAAATATTCGTTCACGTCTCTCGTGGAGATGTCAGAATTGATGTTTTATTTATTAAAATTTGAATGGTTTGTTTTGCGAACCACAACTTAAAACGGGAGATGATATAAAAGAAGTTTAAATATTGAGCGCGTATAAATAAAATAAAATAAAATCATATATGTCTGGTAATTTATGATACTGACAATGAATATGTCAATGTTTTGTGGATGGAGTCAGTATAATCTCGGCCCTCTGACGAAAGCTACATATCAGATATTGAAAATACCAACATTTCGTGTATCCTGCTGTGGCATGGTTGAAGGCATAATACAGTACCGTGAGTTTTTGGTCGGATCATAAACGCTACAAATACATGAAGTGCTCGAGTAAACCAATAGAAGATGAACAAATTAAAATACGAGAAACATAAATAGAAAATTTTAAAACTTTTACATTCTTGGGCACATTACTAAATAAGAATGACGAAAAATAAGCAAGAATGGCAGCTAAAAATATTTTATCAAACACAACATACTTAACTGTAAATTTATTTCAGTAATTCAGTGATGGCATACGGGGTTGAAACATGGGTGTTGAAGAATCCATTGGAGCAAATACTTTTGATTTTTGAAAGAATAATTCTCCCAAGATTTTTGACCCTCTAATTCACGACAAATCATGGAGAAGGAAATCAAATGATAGAGAGCTTGAATGAATATGAACAGTCAGCATGGAAGTAAAATCTAGAAGGTTGACATGGATTGGTTAATTAACGACAATGGATGAACAGAAAACAAAACAAAAAGATAACAATTATTATTATTATTAATTGAAAGAAAAGAAAATAATTGAACAGGCCAAGATCCACAGAGATGTAGCACAAGTAGAAGAAGAAGTTTTTATTTCTCATTTTGCCTAGTTATTGGTCAGAGACTAGTGACGTCACGTTCGTAACCAAGCATATACAATACAATAATATAACAATTCCTACTTGAAATTGTATTACCTCATGTACGATGCAATTTCAATTCCTACTACGCCCGTGCGCGTATCTCCTATGGAATAAATTTTCCTCTAGGCGTATGGCATGGCCGTTTATGCACGAGACATTCAATGGGGAGTGATCGTATTGAGTCCGCGGGTGGATGGCAGCGCTGGTGGTGGAGGTTCTACCGGAGAAGAATTACGCATTCCGCTCGCGAGGCGGCGCGGGTGTATGCAAATCACTCGAGCGAACGTCGGAACACGCCCAACCCCCCCCCTCTCTCTCTTCACCCTTCGCTTCACCCCCTTTAGACCCTCGATGGCGGTGGTGGCGTTAATACTGCTTGGGATATGGAACCACCAGTGGTGTGCAGAGGGAGGGAAGGGGCTCAGGTAGTTCTCGGTCGATCGCAGCGATCGCGGCTCTAGGAGAGCAGCTACCCCTTCCAACCATCCTCTTCCCCTCTCTCACTTCACTTCATTCCCCTCTCACTGCTTTTCCACACCTCAGTTTACCTGAACATCCCACAACGCGTCTTAAAGGAGACCTTTCCTCTGGTGCAAGTCTTATTGAAAATGTGACGTCAATGCGGCCGTCTTATTACGAGCACTGTCCAGCCTCCGCAACACACACCCACACACTTCGATTTTCCTTCCACTGAACCAAGAAACCCTCAACTGTTGCAGTAAAATAGTGAAGAAATAGATATGCGGGATAGTGGAGGAATGCAACGTCTTGAGAAGGAATTAATTAAAGGATGGCAACTTCCGTGGGATAAGGGGATGACAGGGAGACTGACCAATAAGTGTATTCCGGAATGAATATAAGAAAATGGTTTAATCTGAATAGATACTTAATAGAGTTTATAGCATTACATAATAATTTTGAGTCATATTTGTACAGGTTAAAGAAATGAAGGGAGATACGATGAGGTGCATATGCGATGATGGAGACGAAAATGATGGTTCACACTCTGGGAATATGTGCTCTATGGAGGAAGAAAAGGAGATTTTTGAAAAATGTGAACTATTTAATTTAACAGAGGAACTACTAAATTTAACAGAGGAACAATTTAATTTAAATGACGAAATCAATCCAATTGAAAGCAAGCAAATATGAGTTACTTTCATGACAGAAATAGGTATTGAAATACTGGCAGAGGGTGAAATGAATTCTAGCCATTTAGAGGAAGGGACAAGATAAGAGGCACAGTAAAGGGGAAAAACTTGTAAAAGAAATGTAATAAAAACGAACCTTCTAATTCCGCTGTTGTAGACAAGGCGATTTAGATAGAAACTAGAATTGGTTTAAGGTTTGTGTTGCAATGAACAAAGTAAAAGTTAAGTTTCCTATACAAATCAATAGTAATAGTAAATTTGCAGGTGTTTTCATTGTGGCCAGCCCCCCCCCCCCTTGTTACAGCCGTTGTCGCTACCACCATCTGCAATATACCATCTCCTGACCTTTCTCTCTTATAATTTCTCTCCATCTCATTTCGATGAAAATGGTTAGTCTTCTCTTGATGTGGGTAAATTTCGTTGCTGTGCCCATGAGTACCTTTAAAATACACCTGAGAAGTCAGGAGACAGCTAGTTTATACCAGTTGACACAATTTCTTTACTCTGTTCCAACAGACAAGAGTATTTTCAGAGGAACTAAAAGATCTGATATTGAACCGCCCAGCACGAAAATCCAGTGTGCTTTTGAAACCTTTCTGATTATTCATTCAGCTATAGCACAATGAAAACTCGTGCAACGGCAATTTTTCGATCTCATTCATACAAAGAATGGTAATATTAATGTTGATCTACCCTTCAAATAATTTGTTTCGGAGTTCATGTGGGGTATCTTATTGCAAATTATGCGGTTCCTTGCTGTGATGTTTTGGTACGAACATAAATGGAAAGTTGAGTGGGGTACGCCCCAATTTTTTAAAATAATTTATAACTTACTAGCAGATATACTAGGCGTTGCCCGAGATTTGAAAATCTTAAAACAATAATTTCTGTACATTCAATTTTTTAAACAATTCATAAATAAAATAAAAAATAATTGTTTCCATTGTTAAACAAACATATAAAAAGCTGCATTTACATTCAAATAAATGGTACTGCGAATTGATAAATGTATTTTATCCTATAGATTAAAACACCTATTAACTGGTCTGGGTTCGTTTAGTTTCTTTAGCCCGGCGTTGCCCGGGGTTCTTGTATAATACTCTAAATAAATGCGTTAGTTTCCATATTTCTATACTTTCGTAATAATAAATTTTCACTTTGGTTTATTTCAAAACATAAATACTGTGAAAACAACCTACAAAATATTTACAATTTTCAGTATTGTATGCTAATGTGTGCGTTATTACAAATAAAAAAGAATCAAAATCCAGGCAGAAGGAAATACATTTTACATATAAAGCTCAATAAACAAAGAGCCTAGTTATGACCTGTGACTTCTTTGGTTTTCATTTCACTTTTAGGTTATGTACTATAAAGAATGTATAATTTTGCTTCTACGATTCGGTCACGTACATAATACGTTCAGTAGATTGTTCGCCTAACATAACTCAATTGAACTCATTATTAAGCTCTTGTAGTCAACAGTCATGAGAAAGAAGATTCATATCTACTGATTAGCAGACTATATTAATTATTTTGCTGTTTTTTGTAATTTATCAATATTGATCATAATTTGCATTTTGATTGCAATAACTTTTAAGAAGTGCGTTTTGAAATTTCAAATGATTACCTTTTCTGATTTTCATGCAATATAAATTCCAAATAATTCACTTTTATTAGTATAGATGTGAGTAAATGTGTGTTCGTTGCTTATGTGTGCAGGGTATCGGCTACAACTTCGACTTCAAGGTGGCGTACAAATTCCTGCGGCGCGCAGAAGCCCGTCTGCGCTTCGGCAACAGCACCGCAGCAACGTGGCGTGGAGAGTTGGTTCCTGGCACGTACTGCGACCGCGTGCTGGAGCGCTGTGACGCTCGGGCGTGTCGCTTGCAGAGCCCCAACTATCCAGGCGTGTATCCGCGCAACCTGACATGCTACTACCGCGTGGAGCAACGGACGGCACCAAGAGGTCAACACGCCTTGCTGGCAGTGCGTCAACGCAACTCGCACAAGATCCACATCAAGGACCAGATCGTCAAGTACGACCGCAGTCAGAGAGTACTGAGGTAAGTGGACTAATACTATAATACTGTAACCAACAATGTTAGAGGTTGAGGGGATATACAGACGTTCATGAATGCTATGGATGCTGTGGGGAATGTCTAGTAAACTGTAGTACCTACTTAATTATTACATCTAGCAGAGCTAGTAGGCTAAAGTACCACACGAAAATGTTTCAAATGATGGATAGAACCACAACCTTTCCAGTGGCGATGAATTTTCATAATATTATATTTAAATGCCAAAATTTTGTATTTAAATTATATGAAGAAACTTTCGTGGGCTTAGGTTTATGACCTGACACAAAAATGGCGAAAAAATCCTAATAAAACATACTAAATGGAAATAGAAACGCAATGACAAGATTACGCGGCATTTAAAATATTAATTCACCAAAACCTGCGGAAAATACAGTTTTAGCGGAAATGGTAGCCGCATCACGTGACTGAAGACAATGCAATCCATGAAAGAGTCAAATGACAATCTCAACTCATTATCAAATTTTAAAACTACAATTAATTGTCCTCACCCAACAGTAAGAATCAGAAGAGGAAATAATTAATTAATTAGAACTCCTGAGGAGAGTATTTCCAAGTTTCGTGAATAGTTGAGAACTTGCCTTCAATCAACGTGGACATAATATCTTGATAGCGCCAATCCTGCACATATATAATAATTTGTTGCTAATTTGTTACGCAAGAAAAAAGTTGTCAGTCCTGTCGTTTCCGACAAACGGTGTATACTCCAGATTAAGTCTTAATTTGGAGTATGAACTTGTATGTCAGGAACCAGTATAGGTATCGGAATTCTGTTTGCGGAATAATTTTGTTGCTAATTTATCGCTGACGTGTTACGCAACAACAAAATTTGTCACTGTTTCCGTTAAAAGTGTAGTATTTTCTGTTTCTCGAAACTCCAAGAGCAACAATATTTCTCTTGCGTAATATTAGCGACAAATTATTGTGTAAGTCTGGGCTTGTCACAATGAAGTGGATACTCCAGTTTAATAGATATTTGTGGGGAGTAGTTTTCTTGCAAGAACATAGAGGTCTTTTTAGAAATCACACTTAGTTCCATTTATTGTGCGATTGCTCTGGTATTGTCTCTCAGGAGCGTAGGGGGCAGAGGGTGGTATTTTATGCGCTCATTTAGAGAAACGAAGAAATTACAACGAAATTACGTTTGCATCCATAATTTAATACTGGAATGTGAATTGCCAACATTTCCTCAAATCTTCATTATTTTCTACTTACGGAAACCAGAAATTCTAAAATTTTGGGAATTTATTTCTGGATAGGCATGCTATTTCGAAAACGTTTTACGTTTAAGTAAATAACATTTATTAATATTTGCTAACTGAATGAACACGTACGTTGAATCTTCGGTACATGTACTGGAAGTATTTTTATTACAATGGGTAATGAGAAATAATAAATCCTTCATAATTTTACACACTTTGTTGCGTAATAATATTTCCAGTTCCCGTAATTTACTTCAATACATTTCTGAAAGTTACACAGCTTTAATACCATCTCGTTGTCAGTGTACAAGTACATTATACTCCGCAGTTTGAAGTCAGTTCCGGATTATTTATAAAATACTAGAGTCGCGTTTGGTACATACATGACATCTTGTTGTTTGTGTCGATTTGTTTCTTATCCTAACTCTCTTTTTTAGATCTATCAAACAATAAATTCAACTTGTATTTATTTCATACCACTATAAACAAAATTATGGTAAGTATTAAGTGAGACTGTGCTCGCATTTATGAACCAGAATATGTATCCGAAATTCATCGTATATTTAAAAATGTCATATGCTATTTTGGGATTTACGCGTCAGTTGAATGTTTTATTTGTACATTTGAAGAAGGATGTTATATACTGAAGTAAATTACTACTGTTATCAATATTTCGCGATATTCCTCTCATGAGGAAATAGTATATTAAAATATTTTGAAATTATATATTACGAAAATATGACGGTTTAACATGGATTGTCTAACAAAGAACACATTTAAACTGAGCTTACCTTTATCAATCAATCGTAGTACTCTTGACCCTTTTAATATTCATTAAGGTCTAAAAATATTTATCCTCACATCTTTACCAATTTTGCTGCGTAAATTCATATCTGCTCATTCAACTACAGATTGCAGGAATTATTTTCTTCTACCCTGAGGTTTTTGCATTTGTTTCATAGATTAATCTAAATATGACGCCTCCAAGATCCTTTGCGTAAAAACGTTTTCACCGTTTCTAAAAACCGGTGAGATGCAGGGATATGCTGCTTATCAATCTGTTTGCACAACTTAATGTACAATAAAAATGTTTATATTTATATTTTCAAAATTTGAATTTTAAGGAACTGGGAGTGAATCGCGGTGTATAAATAAAATCGGAATGTTCTGTTCAGAAATAGGCTTATATTCCCAATGCATTTACCGTGACTTCTCTACTTTGGTTTGATTTCATTAATTTGTTTATGAGTTATTGGATAAACAAAATTCTTCACACACACATACACATTTCATTGTACATTATCGCAAAATTTTGAAAATAATTTCTCCTGGAGACAATTAGTATAGATCTGAAGAGATCTCAATTATTTTTCCACCAATTACAATACTTCCCTTATATTTTTTGTGGGGCTTTAGGGCTCGCCGACATCGAGGTCATTAGAGCCCTTAAAACTTGTACAGGTAGGGAAAATGCAGTTACGCACTAGAGAGAGCCAACATGACTCTCCCCGCGTGTGGGACTCGCCAAATGACTCAACCATACCCACTGAAAACCCTCCTGAATTACAACTCAAAACTCAAATCCCAGCATATCTCAAGACTTTACTTACAACATTTTTAAAAAAAGAAGAAGAAGAAGAAGAAGAAGAAAGAGGAAAATGAAAGATACCCTAGCCCCAATGGCGTCGGGATCGAAAAGAACAAGAGGTGACCAAGGAAGGTCAGGAAAAAGAAAGTAAAAAAAAATTGTATTTTGTATGTAACCTAAAACACCATTTTTATTGTTGACTTTTAGTTTTCCTCATGCTTTAAAAAAAAAATATTGTTTCCAAGTATATCTTATCTATTTTATTTTATTTCAAAGAAGCTGTATCTTATTTTTTAACATATCTTTGTTGATTGGTTTCAAATTTAGATAGGAGATAATTTCTGAATTTAATAGTAAATTCATTCGCGTTTACAAGTGTGATTGTGAAAGTCAACACGTCCGTACGCTCTGTGCAATTAATTGTCCGCCTGAGGACAAATCGATGGTGTCTACATGGTAATTAACAAGCTGCAGACAAAGGAACAAAGAGAAGAGGGTGTTACCTCGTGCTGCGGCAAGATACCGCCGATATTACGCAAAACATTAAATTGTGGCTTATGCAAATTCCAATCAGGTCCTCACAATGACAGATTCATCGCAATTATGACTTTATCTCTTTACGAAGTAGTAGAAGTTATTAGAGATTTTTTTATAATGTTTGTGAAGTTGAAGTTGTTGGGAAATGTACTTCTGGAGGGTTTTTTCTGAAATTTGTTAAATTTTTATTAAATATTGTATGAACTAATTATTTATTACTAAATCTTATGCAGATAAATGTGATATTTTCATGTTTTGCTTAATGTTTTTTCAGTGCACAGAAATCTCTTGATCTTGTGCAAACATTCCCAGAGGACAAAGTGATGAGAAGTGTGAATTATTTATCCTTGTGAGCAATACGCGTTGTATAATTCATTACTATCGACTACTACACATTACTATATAATTCAGTACTATTCATATTCGTCATTTACGAAATAAATTTCTACTGTCAAGAGTAGATCACAAAAAATATCATAGAATTAGTCATGCTTTCTACTGTCTCACATTTTATACACAAAAGGAAAGTTTGTAGCTGATAAGATGAAGAGATTCAATACTCTGTTAAGTCTATTCGAATATGATCTCCAAATATCACTAATAAAAAATTACAACATGTTTTAATTTTTTATGGGAAAAGTTATTTTGAACAACGAATAATTTTGTACTGAAACTTCAGTGATTGTATAAAAAAATTGTCATTTTGCAGAAATTTCTGAACATCGTAAAACATCAAATCTTTTCGGCACGCTTCTTGTCAGATAAATTTTGAGGAAGAGTTGAAAGCGAATCAATTTTTAAGAAATTAATCTCGGATTTCATATTCGTTTCTGTTTTCGTGCAGTTATTTATGAATTCATTAAAATTCCCATTTCTTTTTTTTTATAATTTGAACTAAACACCAATTATTTCAATTCGTGAATCGAATTGCTCATTTAAAAAAAGGTTAATTCATTCCCGAGTGCATTGCGTGTCTCTCAATCTTCCTATGTTTGAGCTTATTTCAATGGCAAGGACGTTCCTCCCACCTCATGTGTCTTTGCTCATAATTAGCATAACATCTTAAGCGGCTTCCTGGAAACTGTAGCGACGCTGGTGGGGATACGAGGCGTTGAAGCGAGAACCGAGAAATGAGGTAGAGTTGGCGCGTGTCGAGTTGGTGGGGCCTCTACTATCCTTTCTGAGAACATCATTTCGCCGACGAGCATTACTAAAAACATCTCCCTTTCCACATATTAGCTCGTCGGTTGATCATATGACCCACCCAACAGAAACGTCGAGAAACCCGACAGATACCTCGGCCACTTTTCAGTTGTAACTGCGGCTATCCTTCATAACATATTGTCAACCTAACCTCTTGCGTAATATCTTCATAACATATTGCTAACCTAACCTCAAAATTGCGTTCGTGTGAAAAATACAATATTTGCTTAAGTATTGATCCTAGGTCACCCTTATAAAAAGGTTCATAAGTGCGTGTCCGGAGTGTGAGCTGATTGTAGATGATCTCTCTGTTTATGTTATGTGAGTGACTGAAGCAATATCTTTACGGTGGATAGTACGTGTTGAGAGCTCAAAATTAATAATAGAACGCTCTGACAACTCAGCTTGTGTCAAGTCTAGAAAACGTGGCGATCTTTTTCCCACATATTTTCACAACAAAACCTGAGAAATTTTTACTTAAGTGCTTCAAATTTTAGTGAAATTTCAGTTAAAAGTTTTACAAACGTTTATTATGAGACAATAATGACTTCGTAAAATTTGTTCCAAGCTCTATCTTCAACCCTGGACCTTTTACTCAAGATATTTCCCACGGGTTCTTATCTCAGTCATTATCATTTAAACGTCACTGTAACTCTCACTATATAAATGGTAACATACACTAACGTAAGTGAAGCGAACACTGCGTAAGTGAACAAGAATGATCTTTGCTACATATCTACTCTAGTAATAAAAATATACATGGTTAGAAATAGCTTCCACACTATAAAGACACTTTTACTCTTAAAGATTTGTGTTAATTTTAATATTGAAGTATTTTCCCACCTTTGATAAACATATATATTGTTAAAATAATATTTCCAGTTTTTTATTATATTCGTACGTGATATACTGAAAAAACAAAAGTTTATAAGAAACAACACATATGATATTAAAGCGAATCTTTAAAAAATGTTTTGGGAATAATTCTTACTGTTAGATGATTCGGAATAATATTTACTGGTAACTCAATGAAGGTTTGTTTTATCTCATTGCATTTATAAAACACCTCGTGGAAGATGAGCTTTAATTGGGTAATGGTGTTATACTTCATATAACTTACGTGGCGCCGGATGACTTAATGATATATTCTGCTCAGATACACTGTTGTCTATAAATTCTGCGTAATATCGTTAACCTCATGTCTCACCCCTCTGCGGTGCTTCATCTGACGAAGTTAAGAATGGATTCTAATTGCGTCGGCTCTTCAAAGCAACCTCCAACGAGATTATCGTCAAGACAACATCTACCATCCGTCTCTCTCCCCCCTCTCGTTGCTTATCTATTCCTCTGTGGAAATTACTCTCCATCTCTATTGATCCCGCGGAGACAGACGTATCATTTCAGCGAACGAGTATTCACAGTTTCCTCAAGTTATAACATAATCGCCGAATTCAATAACTCGTTTTGTATTTAGAGCTTACAACAAGGAATCAAATTTCTCATTCTTCTCTTCGTAAATATCAAGATCCCTGTAGAATTATCAACTTTTACGACGTTATACAGACATAAAAATATATTCCACTCACTACGTCTCGTCTCTGGTTTGCGTCAGGTGATACATGAATAGAACAGAGTATCCTTGTAACGTGTCATTAATGAAATTATATATTTTAACAATTGTAACACACAAAAATGGAACATAAAAACAGGAACGTTACAAAAAATTATCTTAATATTGATAAATTAATCCTTGTAATTTCTCTGTATTTCCACGTAAGTTCAAACACGCAATTGTAATTTTCATGTCATTTTTTCTGTCATGTAACTTTTAAAATAATTACTTTCCGTAATATCTTGATGCTATCCTAATCCATTAAATGATCCTAGTCTGAGCAATGAGTTATTACATTGGATTTTGCTGCTTTTAAGCTGGTGTTCTCGAATTATGATTTTCAATCCTATTTTTATATCCTATATAACTAGCATTGCAATCTATACTAAGTATCATGTAAACTACATTCCTCACGTTCATCGTACATTTTATTTCTCTGCAGTTATTATCTTATTCCGATGATGGTACGTCGGTACAACTTTCATGTTTTACATAGAATAGATATCTAATGAAGAATTCTCCAAGATATTTATTTAAATTTTTTCACATATTTAGTAGTTGGATCGCAAACAAAAGTGAAATATCTGAAAGTTATTTCATTTTTTGCAAATTAATGTCTCATGAATTATCAACGTAATTGCCCAATCTTCTTATTTATATGCATTTCAACTTTTCGATTATTAAAATACCACAAATACGCACATATTATTATACTCGTACATCAATAAACACATAATTTTGAATAACGTAAGAAACGGAATATTATTGCAAACATGCATTTCAACTATATAAAACATTCGAAGCATTTGCATTGCAAGCCACTGTAGACTCAAATGTAAATTTTTAAAAATACGCATATGCTATAAAGCATGGCCTTTTCACACACTGGGGAGTGGTCTTCCGACGCTTTGACTTATACACCTAAGTTCTTTCGACGCTATTGCCAAGTAGTTTTATACACTGCTCCATCACGCTGATTGTTGTTCGCAAAAATTTGATAAAAGTTTCATCTTAATATTTTTTTTCTTTTCTTCGGCTTCCAATGCGCTGCAAAATATGTAGATTCAAATAATACAAAATAGTGTGTCTCCTTAGCTGAAAAACTACAATTCATTGCAATACGCCAAATTATTAACCCTATATCACTATTTGTCTTATTGAAAACCGCACATCGTTATCTTTATCCGTTTAAAATATTTTTTTGGCGTTCCTCCTTACTTAATCACTCTGTGTGTTATCGCAAGATATTTAATGAAACGTGTTTTACATCAAAATTTCTTTCACCAGATTCTAATGGGACTTGATTTTTTAAATATTTTAGTGAATAAATTAAAGTGAAAGGTAGAAGGAAAGAATTTGTTTATGAAAGACATGTACTCGTACATTATTTTAAACATTCCATAGGGTTAAGTAACATGTTCTGGAGAAAAATATGGTTTTGATAAATCTGTCGAAAAAATAGTTTGTACTTTTTGAAAATTTGGTAGCTTGAAAGTAAATTCTTAATCCTGATCAGCTTTATAATGTGTTAAACAGAACTTGGAAATAATATTTTAGAATTACTAGCAATTTAGATAATTGCGTTGGATTTTTTTCGCTTATATCCAGATATGATTTATAAATCAGTTTCCACCTTTTAAAATTGTGAGAACTGAATTTTTAAAAAGCTAAATTCGCGAAGGGATTTTAGGAAAACATTTAAATTATTCACCCCTTACTTTGTTATGATACGCGTCACCGGGGCGGTGCCTGTAATACTTGAGAATGCTGCGGGTTGCAAGCAGAACTCGTCCTCAGGGGCTAAACTCGTAACTCCTATCAGCAACTGCGACTGCCGAGTTAAGACAAGCTTCAACTGTCATGCAGTTGAGCTTACCGTCACTCCGTTGGTTTAGTCGTTGAATCTCTGCACGATATTGTCTGAAAGTTTTGAAGGTAAAATCCTATAATAGATTCACTATGTCACTCTTGTGTTTGTCTCGTATACATGATTTACTTCTCGGGTTATCCGCACAATTTTGTAAATAAACGTTAAAAATCTATACAATGATAAATGTCAATATTATACTATATTGTGTTAACATACTTCATGTAGTTAATTGTGAGCACACATAGTTTAAGTTTTTTCTTGACTTTCATGTAGCCATATATTTACTTCTACATACCTCGAGTCGCCTCCATAAAATTGATTGTAGGTGACCCGTGGCGTAGTGCCTAGAGTACTCGCCTTCTGCCTCTGCTGATGCTGTTTCAAACCCTATCTGATCCGAGTAGGATTCGTGGTAATGGACTAAGCGGCGTTCGTGGTAGGATTTCTCGGGTATATTAGTATCCCCTGTCTTTCATTCCTCCATATCACTAATCATCATTCGTCCTCGTGTCATTCATGTATCACCCGCCTTGGAGAGGTGCGTCATGAAGGGCATCCGGTACCCTTGTACTTCCCCTAAACAAACCAAAAGCATCATATCATACACCATATCCCCCCCCCCACTTCAGGACGAGAAGAAGAAGTGAAGGAAAAATAAGGAAATGCGAGTTGTGTAGAAAATTATATATATATATATATATATATATATATATATATATATATATATATATATATATATATATATATATATATATATATAT
>NNCF01126008.1:83621-107003 GCA_002313205.1 Laupala kohalensis
ATATATACGTGTTGTTTATAAGTGTTTGTGTATTTGTGTGTGCGTGTATGTGTGAGAATGAGAGTATTACTAGACTAACCTCTCAACTTGATTGACATGTACAAAGTTCATCACTGATTTGAAACTTATCGTTAAGTCTCTCCTAAACTCGAGGTTTTAATAGGGTTTCGAGTTCCATTTTAATAGGGTTTCTTCATCTCTACTAGTTCTGCGAAATAAGACTAAAAAAAATCTTCAAACTGTTTTAGGATATATTTATCATTGATTTATTGATTTCGTACATTATAGTAAGGTTTAGTCAACGAAGCCGACTTAACCAATATTTGGGAAGGAACCATCATATGTATGGGGTAGGTTACTGACACCCCAGCTTAAAATTTCACCTACTTCCGAAATAGCATCTACGCTGCCACTAGACCGCTGGTTTATACAGGAAATAAAAACACTTTTCGATAGTTCGATGTGTATCAATTTTCGATAGTTCGATGAAGATATAGAATTCTTGTAATACAAATAGTAAAATCAATAGAATTTTTGAAATATTGTCAATTCAACACTTTTTCAGACAATAAAAATCCGGTACCAAAATTATTCTTTTGCTAAGATAATCATAACTTTTCCAGAAGCAATGTAAAGTAGAATAAATTCATCCAAGAAATTAACCCTTTAAATAAATAACTAACCATTACAAAGGATATAGGAAAAGCAACATTGAGAAAAAGAAGTAACAAAATATAAAGAAAAGGATGTTAAAATAATTTTATAGAAATGATTTTGTGTGACGCAAGTAGAGTATGCATTATGAAATGTGTCTTTATTATGGAAAATTGCAGTAATTTTCTGCTTCCGTTTTCTTTATCGCTTTTGAAGAAGTTCTATTTAGTTTTGACCTTGAATCGTATTAAGATACGTCATATCATATGTTTCGGGGGGGGGCGTATGGTAGTTCAATTTGCATGGTGGCTTTTAGTGCCCTGCAAGTGACAGGTGAGTGCCACTGACACACCACAAGAAACTCTCGACCCTCGAAGATACCTTCGCGTCATTTTTTAGCATCTCCACCCAACCGCCCGACCGACGCAGTCTAAGCCTTCAGTCGGACTTCAGTGCCTGGCGCACAATAGCCCATTGTGCAGCACGTCTCTAATGATGGGCACTTTGACTCGCACCGCTATTGTGCCCTAATTGGCGACCCACCCCTCCTTCCCACCCAACAGACCCACCCGAAACCAGTCGCTTGATTCAAGCGCGCGGGTGACGAGGGAGGTGGTGGTGCGTGCAACTAACCACTGTTACCAACTTGGCAAGCACAAAGGAGAGTGCCGTGGGCGACATACACATCGTGGCGATGCTACGTGTTATGGAAAATTGGTCGTGTTCACCCGCCTTCGACAGGAAACACTTTAATGATGCGACATGGAAGTTTTTTTTTCTCTTGTGGCATCTTTTGCGCCGCTGTTATGGAACAACGCTCCAGATGTTCTGTTTACAATCTGTGACGGCGAGGAAGTGGAATGTAATGGTCTTGGTAATTTCACAGATTGCGGACAAAAATCGTTTGTGGACATGAATTTTCTGATTGCTGAAAGATGATAATGATGTTTTCAACTCTGCAGACATGCATGAAGGACAAGAAGACAGTAAATGTGTGCGCGAAAAGCAAAGGCAAGAGAAAATAAGTTGGTACTAGTTCTAGATAATAGATAAAATGAGGACATTGCTTCAAGGGGATAGTGATATAGCACTTAAAGATACTCAGCGATAGAAACCGACATTGATAGTGAAGGACGTGCCACAAGGGGAAGATGAAGAAGAATTTTTAACAGAGATAAGAGAACAAATTTAACTGGAGGAGCTAAAAACCTACGGATAGTGAAATTTATCCCAACGCGAGACGGAGAACGAAAGCACAGAATAGTGAAGCTAAATAGGGATGATTTTACCGAAATTATAAGACAAGAGAGGGTATATATAGGGTTACGATCGTATCGCATAGACAAATACCTAGAACCACAACGTAGCTGTCTGTGTCAAAGACTCTGCAGATTTCGATGCAGAACCACAACTGAATAAAACAGAGGTCCTTTTCGAAATCCGTGGTTGCAGCTTCGAATCAGTGGTTGCAAAGAATCTTTTACTGTGATTTTTCCTAAAACGTTTCTAATAAATATAAGAAAAGTCGGTACATCTTACTTACTTGAAGTAGTCGACTTGACGTTTTAGTCGTGATGTAATCGAGGGATAGGGAAACCGGAAACTTATTGTGTCTACCACTATTTGCAGCGATATTGCGAATTTTAAAAAAAATGCATCGTCAAGTTTATAATTTAGCTGCCAGTCTCAGTCAGCTACATATGTAATGAAATCGGTATCTTGGAGAGTACCAAGTCATCGAAACACTTCTTTCCGTCTATCAAATCGGAGAATGTAGCAACACCTCACAGAAAACAAAAAAATGTTTTTCCGTACATTATTTTTATTGAAATCACTACATGGGTTCACATTTTGGGTCTACAAAGTTGTATCATACTAGTTTTTATTATTCACTTCTTGAAGTACATATGAAAACTAAAATTCTAGGAAAGTTCACTTGGTTTATTAATAATTATGTTTAGGAAGCTTCTGTCTTATAATTTCAGATAGTTGTGAAACTTCTATTCATAAAACTAGCAATTAACAATAGTTTTATTTCTCTTGACTTCTCAAAAGAGACAAAGAAGTTTCATTTATACAAGGCTGAAGGTTGCTACTAGTTGACAATGGCAACACAGATACCTCTGTTTTGATCTTCCCTTAGGAATACAAAGAAGAGACGTTCAATACCTCTAAGAATCGGTTTCTTTTGAAAAGTGTTTTCTTGGAGAAAAACTCTCGTAATTTTTCCACGACTAGTCGCTAAGAACCGACGATGTTCCTCATTATATTATTTACAGTATATTCATTTATTTGAGATTTCTTTGATTTCGACGTCATTTTCTTTTATCATCATCATTATTCTGAAAATCACGAAGAAAATATTTATTTACTTAACGATGGCAAAATCTTATCACATCCTCAGGCAATGTCAAATTTGTTTAATTCTCACTTCTCAAAAGTATGTAAAATAAAGAACGCAATATATCCTAATCGATGTCCTCCAATTATATCCACGCACGTACCCAATTCTATGTTCACTTTCAATACTAACGCCAGTGAAGCCATGAGAATCATCAGCTCATTAAAAAACAAAATTTCAACAGGCATAGATGATATACCCGAGTTTATTGTTAAATTTTTGTTCCACGCTAAATCCACTCATAAATATTTTTAATAGTTCTTTATCGGAAGGGGTGTTTCCTAATATACTTAAGAGAGCTAAAGTGAAACCTTTATACAAGAAAGGAAACAAACTTAATATTGGAAATTACCGACCAATATCTCTACTACCCACTTTCTCAAAAATCATAGAAAAATTGTTCTATAAGCGTCTTCCAGATTTTTTATCAAAAATAACATCCGCTCTCACGATCAACACGGTTTTTTTAAATTCTTTTTCACTACAAGCGCCATATTTTCTTTCTTAAACGATGTTACCACAACTCTTGACTATGGAGAAAATCCTCAGGGTGTTTTTCTTGACTAATCCAAAGAATTCGATGTCATCGATCACGAAATTTTCCTTTCCCAACTGCATTCTTTAGGTATTCGTGGAATTCCACATCAATGGCTAACTTTTTATTTAAAAGATAGATAACAACAGGTCGTAATATCCTATACTAAAAATAAAATACTTCAGCGCTGTCTTTCAGAAACAAATCCACTTACTTGCGGAGTACCCCAAGGTTCAATTCACGGTCCTATACTCTTTTTATTGTATGTGAACGACATGTCATCATCTACATCAGATTGCAAATTGGTTCTTTTTGCTGATGACAAATTTACTATGTATACACCCCAACACTCAAAAAGTTTTGTCTCACTTTTCGACTTGGTTCCATGCAAATCGTCTCATTGTAAACACTGACAAAACAGTGTCTATGTCATTTCAAAATAGTAATACAAAATCTTTACTCCAGGTTTCTCTCTCTTTAAACGGAACACAATTAAAAACTATTACGAATACAAAATTCTTAGGTCTTCATATTCAAGACAACCTCAAATGGAATTGTCACGTTGACAATCTTAATTCCCAATTAAGCAAATTGTGTTACGCATTCCGAAACTTAGTTAACGCAGTTAGTCCACGTTTTTCCCGTTGCGTATGTTTTGAAAACGTTTACTCCCATTTACGTTACGGCATCACCTTCTAGAGCAATTCCGGACAGAGTATTCAAACTTTCAGAATTCAGAAGAGGATAGTTCGGATAATTTGTAAATCTCACCCCCGAAACTCTTGTAAACCTTTATTCAAGGAATTAAATATCTTAACACTTCCCTGCATTTATANTGAAACGGTCGTGTTTGTTAAGACCGAATTACTGAAGTGATACCCTTTCTTTATACGAAACAGTCTCGTTCACGAACACAATACTCTCAATAGGAATAATATTCATCGTTCTAGAGTGTCAACCACTCTTTGTAAAAAGGGACTATATCATTCAGGAAACTTTCTAAATAATTCCCTGCACAATAATATAAAAGATATTATGAAATTGAATATCTTCAAATCCGCGGTTAAAAACTACCTCCTGCACCAGTGCTCCTACACTGTAAAAGAATTTATTAATTTGTATAAAAGTTAAATCCGTCTTGTACTTTATCACGCCATTGCTGTAGTACTTTTTAAATAATTTATAACAATTTCAAAAACTATTTTCTTGCATGATTGTTGTGTCTTATGACTCATATAAATTTATTTTTATGTGTACTCAACTTTGGCATGGTTGTGTACAATAATTCTGTAGCCCCATCCTGACCCGTGTTTTTCTCTGGTTTTTCTTAGGGTAGAGGAGAAATTCTTATACATGTTCTCTAGACTTTGTCTTGGGGCATGTTTATTGTAATAATAAATCATGAATTTTGTGTTATTTCAATTCTTATGATTTTTAAACACTGTCGTGAACTTGCTCGCAACTCCGTGTTTGGCCGAGCTGAGCTGCGAGGTTGGACACGGCAAAGGGGTGAAAAAGGGGGAAAGAGGGTAGAGGTCGGGTGGTTAGCTCCAGAGAAACTCATAGCGCGTAAGAGGGGTTTAATACTCACAAAGACGGTTGATGAGGTGCAGGCCCAGAGAGAAGTTTTGGCGTGGTCATGCTCGTCAGGCTATCGTAGTTCGGCGGATGCCAGTAAGCAGCTCGGTCGGAGCGGAGGCTGGCGGTCCCGTGTTCGGTCCGGCTGGCAGGCCAGGTGGCGAGAGAGTAGAGAGTGGGCGAGATCCTCTGATCTTACCCCATTTATACGGTTTATAGCCTGACGTCACAACCTCGTAACCTAGTCTCGTCTGCTAGCGCGCCTGACCCCATTCTAACATGCTTAGTTGGGCATACTCGAGGTGGCGTCACGACATCACTATACTCAGGATAATCTATAGTTCGATAATAATTTGTACATGTAATTTTTTTGCGTTAAATTACAAACATATTGACATTTTATCAGTATTATAACTCGCAGCTAACTTTTTATCTTATCTAGGAATTTTTGCTGAATTTTTTGAATCCGCCTCTGCCTTAGGGGCTTTGATCGGAATTCATGGGATGGTTCCTGAGAGTAAAATTAGTTTGTTGTCCTCCACGTGGTCATACGCAGTTTGTACTGTTTTTTGACAAAAAAATTTAGTATTAAATTCATCATTATTTTTATTATTATTATTATTATTATTATTATTATTATTATTATTATTCATTTTAGGAATGAGTTATCCAAGAGTATTACGAAACATATTGTTTTCATCGTGTATTTCTTGTTCAGGACGTTAATGAAAATATAATGAATGTGACAAAGAGTTCACGTTTGCTGCTCATTTTTATTTTATTCTTAAGGTAAAGTTAGTTCTCTCCTCAATATATTTTCTCTGTTCAACCAACCAAATTTTTATTGGGATAAAATGGAATTTAAAAATGTGAGGTGCAGTAAAAGTGAACTTGTAATTACAAGGAATGTATATATTTTTCATATACTACCCAATTATGCTTATACATTGTTGATAATAAAAGATATTATTCAAACTATAGTGAGAGTTTCTTAATCGTTGTAAATACATTTAGTAGCAAAACAACCGTTATGAGGTATAACGAGTTGTATTTCTTCAGAGGAGACGATATAAGATGTGTTGTCGGAAACTGAAGAAGCAACAGTTGGCTTACTCCTTCAGAAGCGCAGCGGACGATACAAAGGGCATCTGGCCGGAGGGGTGCAGTACTTCGCTCCATTGTCAACATATACTGAAGGATGGAGAACGTATCGTGTTCGAGGAATGAAGAGGTTAACTAGTTAATCCATCTATATATCTGATACCAAATATCTTCACGTGATCATACGCAGTTTGCCAACTGCTTTTTGACAATAAAGTTACTTAATGGTCCCGTCATGATACTTTTTTGATATAGGAAGTAAGTATATCGTCCAGAAAATAAAGAACGTTTTTGTAGTAGTATAAAGTAACTAAAGATATCATTACAAAATTTTATTTACGGTGTTACTATACATTAACCTATTTATCAATGTAGGCACTACCGCTGTCGAGGCATTCATTATAACGAAGAACACCATACCACTGTGTTTCTCTTCTGCCACCAATGTTTAATCCATTTGGAATTCATGCGTGGAAGTGAAACAATAAACTTAACATACACGTGGAATGTTGTTTTCAAAGGTATTGTTGATCCACGACAACTTCCGGAACGATGCATCTGTAGAAACACAGCGGAAACTTCGACATTTGAAGTAGGAATTTTTTAATCATCCCCTTTCACAGCCCTAATCTGGCACCAAGTAAATAACAACTATTCATAAAATTAACCTTAAAAAGTTTGAGGGGTGTTTGACGGACACACAACGTCAAATTTTTGTTCATCAAATTTTTTTGGACGCACAAATTTTTAATTAGAGTTATAGTATTCCTCTATTTTACTATAATACGTAATAACCCGCAATTTGGTAAAATTATCTCAAATAATTTTTTTCTCTATTGTTCAAAATATGGTTTACTGACATAAAAGCTCACGGGAAGTTTTCCAGACACCAATGCTATCTTTACTTTTAAAATGAAATTCAGTGATATCTTAACCTTGTAATATCATCACTAGTCGATTTCTCATTATTTATGTAGTAACCGCTGGTTTCTAACTATTCTAACTATATTTTCTAACTAAAATATCTCTAAATTATAAGGATAATTTCCAGTATAATTTATTTTCAAGTTATCATAGACAAGATGGGTTCCACGTTCATGTGCAATAGAATTCCACCTATCCAATTCCCAGTTGTACAGTATTACCGGCAGATTCGGGAAAATACACAGACTAATACTTGATAAGTTGGATGCTCGAAATTTAACTCTTTCTAACGTCTCTTTCTTTAGAAATGAGACCTCTGCAACCAACTATTGTTTGATTGATAACGACCGGACACACTTCACTACTCAGAGAGAAGGGAAGTCACATGAATTGTATAGCTGTGGGAATCCAGGAAGCAGACAAATTTTACAAATCGAAGAATAAAGAATCAACATGGAAAATATTTGATGAAGATGAATTACATTCATCAGTTAACTTATGACAGCTAGATAATTGAAATGCTGACATTTGAGCCGAATGACATTCTAAAGATATCTCCCCCCCACCCTTTGTTCTTGGCTACAATGGGTAATAAACGATTCATCGGAACCTCCGGAAAGCGACGCTTTCTATATAGACATAAAATTCACAATGCGAAAATAAGATGACTGTAAGAGGCTGTAAAAATATATTTGGATATCACAATGTAATATAATGAACCTACCTGTCTTAGCTCCCACTAAATGTGGTCTTTGTTTTTTTAGAGCAACCCCATACGTGGAACGACGATTTTAATTTCAATGTCCTGTCTTCCTCTACCAGCCTGAACTCAATTTGCATAAAGATATTTCACCGAGAATTAATTAACATCCAAAGATGCTCAATATATCTTTTACACGCAGTTTAAATATACTACATGACATTTGTGAATTTGCGGTCCCAAAAAAACCGAGGATCTCGACCTTCATCAATGAAATACATCATCTTAAGCAATTTCCGTCTCAAGTACAGTTACTCGAACTCTCCAGCGAAGTATTGATCTTTATCATCTGGTAATGTGTAAACACATCACTGAGAAAACACTATGGTTGAGAGTACCCTAATTAATGATTTGGGATCCAAATTCAGAGGTAGGATTGGATCTTTGTATGTGACTGTTCGGATACTTTATAGTTGGGATGTCTCATCTTAAATTTGGGATATCACATTCAAAGGTATGAAGAGATCCTTTCCTTCCTCTAAATTCGTATCCCAAATCCAAAACGTGTTTTCTCAGTTAATTAGTGACAAAATCTCCATAACCTCATGATCCACGTGGTTCGGATACTGTGTTACAGTGTATTGTGTTCGGAATGTGATGAGAATGTAACAGCTTCTTGTTCCTGAGGTCCCCGACCGCTGTTGGTGGTGGGGGTGAGATTGAGGAGGAGCTTCCTTAATGGGTGGGGAAGGAAGAGCAGAAGGCTGCAGGCAGCGCTCGCGTCCCACGGAGAACCTCCGCCGAATCCATCTTCGTTAAATGCTGGCGCTGCGTTCGTTGGTGAGGGAGTTGAGCCTCGATCGTTAAGCGCCTGCTTCACATCACTCTGGCTCTCTTTTCACTCAACTGCTATCACTCAACCACTTGAACGCTTCAACTGCTTCGCTTCGTCACGGAATCAACAGGCGATCGCTCACACAGATAAGACCACTATCTTTTACGTTCGTCGCTCCACTTCACGCTAAATCCTTCTTCTTGTCCTTCTTTATCCTCGTTTTAAAACAAATGATCACAACCGAAAATTTTGAAACCAACAATTAATTATTGACAAGTAAATTGATTAAAAATAATTCAGTTATATTATTTGTCTTATTTTATAGACAATCAACGATATCTGCTATTTCACTTAGATCTTCATAAATAAAATTAGGTCAATGGATAGGTTTTAAATTATGCTTTATTGCCATTATTTACCGCCCGTGGTGGTCTAGTAGTTCCGTCTTCCTTGCTAGCGGTAGAGCGTGACCTGGTCGGCCGAACTAGGTGAGGTTTTCAGCTGGAGTTTCTCTCATCTACTCCAGACGAATGTTGGTTCGGTACCATAAGTTCCCTGGCAACCCAACATCTCTCCTTTCCAATTCCCTTACCCACGTCAAACTGTTAGGTGAACCTCGCGAAAAGGCACAAAATAAATAAATAAAACGTTTTGCTGTCTGATTTCTCTTCTTCATCAGGGCTATAGTTTATACACATACCATTTCAAATCATCTCTTGGGATACAAACATACAATCACCATGTTGTCGCATATTGGAATCGTAACGAAGGTTCAACTCAACCTCCTTAGTCAACGTACATTCAGTCACTCTTGTATAAACTCTATCTCGGATGAAGATGTCAAATCAAACATCGAAACGTTAACAATAAAGTATAATTTAAAATCCATCAATTGACCTCATTTTACTTGTGAAATTTTAAGTAAAATAACAGATATTGTTGATTGTCTATAAAATAAGACACAAACAATTTAATTGAATAATACAAAGATAGAAGAAAACCAGAAATGGAGGTATTATTCGTTAAAAATAAGTATTTGACTTTTTTGTTTTTGGTCACATCCCAATGATGTAAAAGTAAATAATTTTCTGAGTTTCATCTCTTATTTACACTTATCATTAGTGGCGAGTCAGTATTCTCTCAGCTCATAAAAATAATTTATCAATCCTACGAATATGTACAATATTGGATTTCATGGGATTTTTTATTAGTAGCATCTTCAACATTTTTCTTGGAATAGATATGGTGTTGTGCACCAGGGGTAGCAACTGCATAGAGATAATCAAATGCCCTAGTCAATGCACTTCATGTTTATGCTCTCTTTCATTATTGTGGATTCTTACCGTTCTTATTTTACAAAACTATGCAACTTAAGTTTTGATTACATGTATTTTACATTTATTATTGTTATTATTATTATTATCATAAAACACAAAAAATCCGTTAATTTCTACATTGTTACAAATAATAATAAATAATTAAACAAATCGATTGAAGAAAATAAACGGGTAAACATCGACTTGATTAGTCATAGATAAATTTATCAAATTATTATATCATGTTTGATTACATCACAGTGTGATTACAAGTGCTAGATTCTCCACGAAAAAAATCAGCCGAATTGGAAAGGAAATTTTGAACGTCAAAAATTCTTTAAATTAAAAAATATGACCTATTTTGGTAATGTGCAACGTTTTTCAGTCTTAACAAATCAACCTTGTGTCTTGGATGTTTACTCGTAAGGTGTTTCATCAATAATATAAATACAATTTCATGAGTGCATGGTACTCAGTTACAATAACATGTCAACATCATTAAAAATCTGAGGCAATTTGATCACGAATTACAGGTTCACAAATATGGTCTTGTATTTACCTATAAAATTCATCTATGTCTTTCATGGAGACGAGTGTCATCGGAAGTTAATGTATAGTACATTCTTTTCTATTACAAATCTACAAAGAAAAGGATCTTTATAGACGTGTGACAATTTTATTCAATTTGTCTAAAATAATTCACCCGAGTATGTTTTTTTTATGAAAATATACTATCAATCTATTCCAATTTTAATACTATATTTAACCGTGTTCCTGAATTTTTATTTCCTCTAAACGATATAATATTTTATTGTTGTCACCCTTCTCTAGAAAACATCTTTCTCTCCCTTCACTTGTCTCTTTCTATTCTGACACTGTCGATATTTGAATGAAATTCTATCCCTTGCTCATTTTCCATCGAATCATTGTATTTCTATGATTTAATTATTCTTGATTTATTGTATCAGTCGCACATTCCGTGTGTCTCCTTCATTGAACTACCGCAGGTGGTATGATAAATGACATCAGTTTTGTTTGAAATTCTGTTACTACTGTTCCATTGTGTATGTATAATGATGAATGGAAACGCGACGAGAATGTAGCAAATGACGTTTCGCTTCTTTCCCATTCATTGAGGACATTCTCTGATTGACATGTGTAATGTGGCAAGCAGCAGCGCGAGCCCCTCCCTTTTCTTTCTTCACCTCTGAATCAAGAAAAAAAAATTATATATATATATATATAAGTATTAACATAACTTTTCAGTAGTGTACAATACGAGTCCTATACAAAATCCAATATTACTTCCTATGGAATACTTTTACAATAATATTACTCACTTTTACGAGCAGTGTTATCAGTTTCGTGAAGAAAACCATTTCGCACTTTGATTTGGTTTCAATTGCCGTAAAAACATAAGAAAATGTATTTTCTATTTCCTATAAATGTCATATTGCCCGTATTTTAATTCTGATAACAATCCATCTTGTATGGAGTAGATTTTAACAATCATCATAATTATTGACAAAAAAAACAATTGCTATGCACCTAAAATACATTTTTTGTCCAACCTTCACTACAGTGTAAAAATGTCTCTGCCACTACACCAAAGTACACGTGTCGGCAACCTTTTCACATTCACGGGTCACATAGTCAAACCTTCAATACCTCGAGGACCGCATAGATATACAAAATAGTATTTTTGTTAAAATTGTTGCATAAAAGAAAATGATATTATATTTTCTTATATTTCGTTGAAATTATTATAAAACATTTTAGTTGTCTCACATGTGATCGTGAATATTTATCAACAAATTAAATACTGAAGGATAAAGTTTGTAATTAAATTTATGATCAGCTACTAGTGTAGCTGTACTATGAAAAGACACGCTTATTTGATGGTAATAAAATTATTTAATTGTATAAAACGTTCTGCTTTTCTATGTTTCATACCTTTTTGTAATTTCAGTCTTGTATCTATCAGCTCTGAATATGATTTACTTTTCTTTCATCCATGTATTTTCAAGAATATTATCTGAATGTGAGGAAGTTTACCCCACAGATGTGACCTTTCGATGGTACTTTTGTTGAATTTATCAACATACATGATTGGAAAATAAACTCAAACAGTGACAAAACGATGCGGCGATTCGGTTGAGTGCGCAGACCGCAGCAGTTCTTGCCAGAGTGCTGCGACTGCAACCGATCCGTAAAGTGTGATATGCCTCATTTGAAACTGCGTTTTCAAGTAGCCCACGCCAGCCATACCTGCTTTTCCTAAGCTCGAGATTAGGAGAATGTGGCAAGTTAATAGAAGGGTAGAGAAGTTCATTTCAAGGACTCCACACATTAAATATTTTGATCGTTTTCTTGCCAGCATCTCTATCATCAAGCGGTGAAAGCGGATCGAGTTAATATAAGTGGTGATAGAAAAGTAATTCACAAGACTGGGGAAACAAACAGAATGTTGCATTGAAGGAGAACTGGAGGTTAGCGAAGGCTTGCGTACACTTAACATCTTTAGAAAAGTTGACTTCCCAAAGAGGTTTTTCTTTTTTCTTTCTTTTTTTCGAAACTTCCACTTTAGTATGATCTTAGATTTTCACGTCCAAAAAAGTTAAGTCCTTGCGGGCTTAATGGCATGGATTAGGGGGCCACATGTGTTGTGCTATACATTAAAAAATAAATATTTTTCATTTACATAGATTCTTTTTTTTCTGTCTCATTAATATTATTGTTTTCTTTTCCCTTAGCTATATTACAAAAATTCTTAATGCTACACTCCAATACGCTGGTTACTGGTCAATGGTTTGCATCTTTTAGCTATTTTGGAGGTTTCTTTACATGCTAGGTTGTCATGACGAAAAAATACGTCCTTAAAATAGAAAATTCACGGTTGGACATAGGTATTAACATGGCTACTGATTTGTGCAAAATGGGTGAACCCTAGCTGAATTTGCATGGTCCGCTACCTGCCCGTCATACCTTATTTTGTCCGCACGGACAACGGCGAGATAATGACTCTCGAGTTAACGTAAGCTCTCATGCTCGAGTGCATTACGTGTCTTGAATAACAGGTTCCTGTTGTGGGTGGTGCCTGAAAGAATATACTTGTTGAGTACCTACAAGGTATACTTGACTGTGAAATATTCGTATAAGGTGAATATAAATATACTTGTAACTTCTATCAATAAATAAGGTTTTTTGATCAGTAACTCTTAATATGGCCAAAAAATAGAAATAATGTTTATTTCTTAATTATTATTTTATTTAAAAATTCCGCAATTTTGGAAAAAAAATATTTCAAGTTAGAAACCTTTACATATTGTATTCTTTATTTCATGTCAATCTTTCATGAATTAGTGGTCAAATTTCAGAACGATTTGTCCCTCGCATTTCAAAAATTACAGGGTAGCTATTTCTTCGTGTTGTCCTCATCATGTATCAGCTTATTTCTACATATTCGTATTTTAAGTCTAGCGCAAGTAGGTTTTTGAAAGGTCACAATAGATTTTGACCGTATGAAAATGCAATATAGAATTGTTTTTGGAAGGGTTTATTTCCAACGTCTTTTTGCATTTACCCCACATTACTTACCTAAAACGTATTGACTTTGTTTTGACTTAATAGCAAAAGTATTTTATTATTGCGATATATCTGCACTTTTATTTACAGATTCACAATGTGATTTGTAATTGTCCATATATATGCTTTATAATTTACTTTGTGACAAAGGCTTGTGACAAATTAAATTCTTTATAATTTACTTTGTGCGTTATAGAATATTTTTACGTTTAAAGCAAAAGCAGGATACTGAAACTATTTCAAATATAGTACGTGTTAAATGAAAAAAAACTATTTTTTCACAAAAACGAAGCGTACATTAATTATGCTCTTAATATTTTTGTGGTATAACATTTCTGTACTATTAGTTAAATATTTTTATGAAATTGTTTGTAAGTGAAATTTGACGATTATGAATACTCTCCGAATGAATGAATTAATGAATGAATTAATATATTCTAATGAATCATGACATAGTACGATATTTATTTTCTTGACAATATTGAATAGCTAACTACCATTGATTCCATCATTATATTGCGTTATTAAAATATTATTAGCCCGAAAAGTCAGCAACTATTGTATACTCCGTGTTCATTCTTCGTGTTTCTTCTTTTGAAAAAATTTATAAATTTGCAGCTATCATTACCATGTAATATTTTATATTTTTGAATGCGTCCTCCATTTTGACTTCATTTTAGAAATTTCAAACGAAGAGCTTATGAAAGGAGATTTGATATTGATAATGTGATATTGTGCTGCAGAGTATGGGACCAGTGCAACCTGGTGCAAGATTACTTAACGGTGTACGACGGTGGGAGCACGACGGACCCAGTGCTGGTGCGTCTGTGTGGAGGAGATGTGGTGCCAGATATTGTGAGCTCCGGCCCTTCCATGCTGCTGGAGTTCCATACATCGCCCTTCGATAACCCTTTCCATCCAGTGCCACTCTCCTATTTGCCGGGTTTTGAGCTGGAAGTACAGGTAAGAGCAAACACCTTCTATTAATACATTTTTATAAAGCTTCGTTCTGAGCAAAATCTCGTTAAACCGAACGACTTAGAAACGAAACTGATAAAAATAACATTCGGGTTACAAACGATATTCTGTGAAATTTGTAAACCATGTTTAAGGGAAACCAAATAATATAATCGTCCATATTTTGGATAAACCCAAACATAGAAACACGCATGTTAATGTGGTACAATACAACGTAATCAACTTATTCAAGTAAATCGGGATCAGCATACATAAATTAGTCTTAATTCACCATAAATTGAGAAGTCTCAATTGAATAAATCGGAGTATGTAACAGGACAGACGTGGAGTGAATGGTCGACAATGAAGAAGATGGAGAAGAAAGTTTCCGACAGTGTGGAAGATTTTATCGTTTTGTTTTCCGTAAACATGTTCAAAGAAAATGAAGAATATCAGGAAGTTACTGAAAATTAATTAAATTTCTCATTCAATTATTATTTATTCCAGCCAAGATTAAATAGCAAATGTAATCACGCGATACAATAATTTTGAACACAACAAATTTTATTTTAATAAAACAAGATTATTTTCTGCGTCAGCTTTGATACTATTTATGATGGTCAACTTTTTCAGAATTTGGTGAATTTTACTATATGAAATGTTTAGTTCGTTTAGATTCATACAAAGCTTTGGTATAAAAGAGACGTGAGATGTGTTTTATTTCACATAAGTTGTTATAATAAACATTTTGTATATCAGACAAATGACGCTTTTTCAGTGGCTTTATCATCCACGTTTCCTTTTACAAGAACAAATTTGTTTTCAAGAGTTTCAATAAAAATGTCATAATTAGTGAATTTCAACCATGTTCAATTCTGATTGAACCTATTCAGTCTGTTACGAGAGATATACCTTTGCAAATTTGTAGTGGGAAGATTTTAATGATTATGTGTTGCGTTTAGTGATTTACCTTTGTGTTTGACGAGGGCAACATCTGGTGAAAGTGCGCCTGAGTTTCAATTCAGATTTTGCAGTCACTTTCGTTAATCTGAGAAATCGGATTGAAATTGAAAGTTTACGCACAATAGATAACACAAAGATACTTTCAGTTCAGTGATGTTTTTTTGGAATAAAGATAGAAACAAAGGTTAATGAGATCAATGACTGAACTAAATGAAATCAATATTAACTTTATTGAAATTAAGTACAGAAAAAATATAGTTTAATAGATTCATTATTTTGGTTGGAATGGTCACTAAAGAAACCCTGGAATGTCAAGGTCTGTGTATACTTTACCCTGGAGTTTACTGTTAACGAATTTCCAGTTCCATTTAAGTGTAATTCAAAACTTATTGATTATTGTGCTAAAGAACTTATGAATAAATATAAGATAGTAAGGAGATAGAAATTGGCTTTGTGCCCGACATTCTGTTAGTTGCTGTAGCAAAATATATTATGAAATACTTTGGTAAAAGAAGTCTACAACTAGAGTATTCGTTAAGCACAGTTTGAAAACACGGAAGAACAATGGTCAGGGAAAGAATAAGAAATTCGTCTCACTTCAGATTTTCTCCCTTGTCTCCCTTAGGATGATCCGCAGCTCCGGAGTATCTTGGTAATCTTGGTAAAGAATTGAAGAAACTTTGTCCACTCCTCCGTAAAATGTGGTGTGCAATGTTTTTTTGTGACATCGCCGTGGATCAGTAATGCAAATTCGTTGCTGGCTCTTCACCCTGAGGGATCGCGGTTCGCATACTGCCGAATAGGGATGGGGAACAGGCGGTGCAGCCTGTTCCGAGCGTTCCTACTTCTCCACCTTCCCACCCACCCTCCATCATGCCTGCAGGGAGCACAGACTCCGTAACTCGCTTAATTTGCAGTTCCGCCAACTTACAGGAGAAACGCTTGCTTGCAACCTGCAGCCGACGGGCACCTTCTGGACTACAGCGAAGAAGGAGAAGAAGAACAAGCGAAGTTGAGGTTGACGCGATAGGGGAATAAGGGGCAGGGGTGGGGGCAGATCCTCAGGATATGCGATAATTGTATCGCTTCAAAAGAGAACTCTTCTTTCTTCTTTTCAAAAAGACGATAGTAAATAGGAATGACTATGAAATAAGGAACTTTATGTTATCAAAAGAATACCAGAAAACAGGGAAGAAAATTGAGTAATACAATTTTCATAAAAATGCAACGACTTTTCATTTGTGTTCTTCTGCTTGTTTTATTCAGCATGAATCAAGTAGTTGCGGTGAATATTATGCAAATGCGGGGGTGCTTTAAGGATTATCATTGTACGGTGTGGAATATGATGAGACAGTATATATTGGAAAACACTGAATAACTTTACATTATATAATAGAAACTTTGGCTATTTAACAAGGCGTTTAGTTGTTTATGAAGAATCTTTCTGTAGTGTGATTAAAATTTTAATGTTGAGTTACAGAAATGTGGAGAAATATAGCAAATTGGTAAACGAGTTTGTAGAAATGACACTTTTTAGTAACCTCCAGAAAAATAGAAAAAATCTATCATCAATAGTAAACTGAAGAATTCAAGCAAATATTGAAAAATACCATGAATTATAGCCTAAAGTTTTGTGTGTGGGTAGATAATATACATTAATACGCAAATGTTTCAGAAAATCCACTTTTTGCACAACCGTACGGTGCAAATTACTTCACGTATCACACAATAACAATCGTACTTAAGTGATTCCCTATTTGGTCTTCCTTCACCGTTTACTTTTTGACATAACAGTACTTAAAATTATATTATGCAAATAAGATATTTGACTCATTTATTTGACGAGTATGTTATTTGACTACATGAGTCCTAACAAATGACTGACACGCCTGGCTTTACTTAACTTTTTGTGCTTTCGAGTTGATTAGAGATTAGACCTCGCTGATTGTGTGAACGTGATTAATAAAAAACAAACATACATTATTATGTTTTACATATGATTAAATTTTAATGCTGTTTAGTGTATTCATGTATACTATTCCCATCTGTTCTGATGTCCTGTTTAGATTGTTAATGCTAAATGTGAATCCGAATGAAACTTACGTACAACTAGCAGATACGGGGGAAATAAGCGTCTGCCATATTTTTCGGATCAATAATATACGATTGCTAAATTAAAGTGAGATTTCATATTCTGATACACAATATTAGCTACATTCAATTTTATGTGAGGTTTGATCGACTGTGCTTTGCCAGTTTATCTGAAACTCGGTATCCTTTGAAATGTAAAGTGTTTATGAAATGCTCACGTTGTATATTCACCGATCGCTAGGAGATATACGTTTGTCTCCTATCCTCCAAATCCTCTCTATTGTGACTCCTCCCAAAGCAAAAGCAAAGCAATTCATGACTTTGATCATACGATATTTGTATAATACCTCAGGATATCAACAATAACTGAAAATATGTGTTGTTGGGAGCTGACTTGAATGCACGCATAAGGAGTATGGCCATAAGTGGAGAAGTTTCTTTGCATTTGCAAACGCAAATATATAGCTTGTCTTCCAAGTTACATGTAGCCACCACAGTTGCTGAGAGAAGAAGAAAGATAGAAGCTGTATTAGCAGGATACTACCGGAAGTTCATCGAAATGTTACCGCTATGCTTAATGGCGGGAAACGTAGCGATTGTAATACCCCACACTTTCATGTGCCTTCCCAATAAAACTGGCCAGTCTTAATACATAGCAACTGAGAATGCAGAACTTCAAATCAATGTCGTAAAAATTAAATGTACATAATAATGTACCTCTCATAGAAATATGCAGCTTGAAGTGAGGAACTTTTGCAGTCATCACAAAATGTTTATTCAACCCTATCCCTTTGTGTGCAAAAGTAAAAGTCGGGTAATTTTCCTGAGTAGTTCATTGAAATGGTCTATGAGTGATCTTCTAGTGATCCCGCAAGTGTGAAACGAAGCATACTACACAGCTGGGATTTAATAATATTTTTATATAAAACGCCGTAGTAGACGCAATGAGAGGAATGAATTAAATAAGTTAATTTTACAAGAATGGTCCTTTTCTGGGGGAGGGCGTAGAGGGGGACTCATTCGACCAAAGCTAGCGACGGGCTCCATAAAACTACGAAAATACGTAGAAGTTTATCTAATCGTTCGAATTCTTCACAAGTTGTGCAGAAATAGATTATAACAATTTCGCGAGTGGAAGTGTCCTTCTACTTGAGCTGCTTTAAGCTGGTCCCAGCGATCTCTATCAGCGTTACCCGGAGCGTCGTAATACACGTAATTGAATAGCAAAAGTGGACCACGTGACACACAATAGGACCACTTGACATTGATACTGTTAGATATAAGAAAGTGGAGAGCACCCCTTCGGTACTTTTGAAGGGTGCTACGGATTGTACGGCTTACAAGAAAAGAGAGATCGTTATTTAGCATGGCGATGTTGCCTACTTTTGGTTTAGGTAAACTTGGTAGTCTTAAATCTACTCTACCTCGTTCTCTGTAATGGACGAGGATTATAAGAAATGACGTAACGAGACTTTCCTTCTGAAATCAAACTTCGTTTGGGAAAATCGGTGGTTGTAATTTCATTCTCTTTGCAGAATGAATATTCTAAGTTTTGCACGCGATAGTCATTAGTGACGACGTATGTAAGGAACAGAAAGTATCTAAAGATATTTTATTTCTTCTGAAAACCTCTAGGGGACTTACATCTAGAATGTACGTGTTTGGCAAATACGGGGCCCCGAGCTGAGTCTGGCATTACTTCCACTTACTTGTGTGAGGCTCCTTCGTTTCTCTTTTCTGACCTCCCTTGGTCACCTCTTGTTCTTTTCGATCCCGACGCTATTAAGGCTAGGGTATCTTTCATTTTCCTCATTTNCTTTTCTGACCTCCCTTGGTCACCTCTTGTTCTTTTCGATACCGACGCTATTAAGGCTAGGGTATCTTTCATTTTCCTCATCTCTCTCATTTTTTCCTACCCCTCATTTTTGCCCCCCTCCCCCATTTGATGTTTTGATGTATGTTTTGGTGTGTTGTAAGTGATGAGGGTTTTTAGTGGGTAGGGTTGAGTCATTCGGCGAGTCCCACAAGCGGGGAGAGTCATGTTGGCTCTCCCTAGTGCGTAACTCCATTTTCCCTACCTGTGCAAGTTTTTCGGGCTCCAATGACCTTTGATGTCGACATGAGCCGTAAAGCCCCACAAAAAAATCTACTGAAACTTTCCCTTTTACTTTTCCACTCACTACCGCTCGTCAGTATAATTGATATTGCCAGGCCTCAGATGTGGGGTCTTATGTACTCATAATATTCTTTTCGTTCTTCCTAAATTGAGAAAATACTCGTGAACGGGCACGATTTCCGGCCTTATTTAAAGATGAAAGTTGCTCTTTTTCAGAATGCGTTAAATTTACAATTCTAAATTCTCGGAGAGAGGAATTGAATGCATGAAACCTTAATACGGTTAGAAACCTCCACCACTGAAGAAAAAATTGAAGCAATATCAAAGACAGGATTGATTTGTTAACATGGTGAATGTTTTGTTATGACTACTTAAAAAATTAAACAATTATTTCTTATTTGTTTCTTGATTATATTTTTCTTCTCAAACCAAACTAATTTTTACTGGGAGATTATTCTTCGCAAGATAACTTACCACCCTAGTATCACTGTCTTATCAGGAAATGTGGAATTACAAAAATTAACGGAATTGATTGATATTTAACTCGATAAACTTTTTTATATATTTCATAAAAATATCAAATTCCTTTTTGTGAAATTTTTCTATAAATAGGCTTAAATAGGTCAAATAACCATTTTCTTAATTTTGTATATTATTTTTCACAACATTATCGGAATAAGTCAGTTTTTACATTTTACACACAAAGAAACATTTGAATTTGTTTGAATAAGTTACAAAATTAACCAATTTTTTTTCAACTTGCATAGTGAAATTTAATCTAGGGCAAGAAATAAATTTAATGAAATTTAAATGTAACCCTATTCTCTATCATTTGCTACGTCCAAGAAAAAATATGTTAATATAGACAATTTGGCGTTTGTTAATTTCTCTTATTTATTTTTATTTTTTAGCACCGTAAACTATTATTTAGATTTCCTGTAATAAATAAATAAAAAATTGTTATTTCTTCACGTAAATTGTAAATGCCAACTTTCCAATTTTATTGTAACATTGAATCAATTCTTTAATTTGTATCAAATTCCTTAATTTTCACACGAACAATTCAATAATAATGTATTTCCGCGAGAGTGTTCCCTCAAATTAGTGAGAAGGCCTCGTAGCTTCATTTTCTGAATCATCACTCTCTCTTCAGATTTCGTCATGTCAACATAGGACCTTAACTGAGTCCGTCATCTACATTTTGTGAAGCGTGTTGTGCGTGAGGTAAAACTATATATTTTCTTCAACCATATGATGCGACCATCAGGAAATGTCGTTAAAATGTACGGAAAAAATAAGTTAGCTCAACTTAAGGTTAGCTGTGATAGCTCACACGTTGACTATATAGCGGACATACAGCTCACGCGTTGACCATTAGCTGTCACAGCTTGTGCTGTAGCTGCCCTAAAACAGTTTTCGTCTGAACGAGACCAATTTTCTATCACTGCCGAAGCTAACACTGTTTTGTCTGGGAGGAAGAAAGCTACATCAACAGCTATAGCTTATATGTTTTGTGCGGAACAGCTCAGCCTCGCTCAAATATTCGACATAGCTACAAGAACTATTGTTTGTTCCTCGCCGCTAATCTCGTTCGTAGTTGCAGCTAAATGTCACTCGGCTGCGCTGCCTTCTGTGCATTCGGTTCGTTGACTCATGAGAGGCGGCGCAACCTCACCAATTGTTTTACGGGGTAAAATCGACCATGGCTTTCGCAACTATGAATAATTGTTTACTTGAACAAAATTATTCATTACCACGACTAAACTACGCCATCCCGACGTTGTGTAACCCCTAATTTGAAGTCTAGACGACAAATATTCACAGTGTTTTCTTGACGTCGAGCAGCCGTACTCTGATGATATGTTGAATTTCTGAAGGTTAATGTTGGCAAATACCTAATTATTATTAAATAATGATATTTTCAAATGTATTAATCTAATAAGAGTAAATTTCGAGTACATTCAAAATAAGGAAGCGTTTGGACACACAAAATCTATAGGTAAGACCATAGAGTTGTGATAAAAGTGAAGAAAGCATGCAGAGAGTCGACATCGAATCACGTCGAAACAATATTAGATGCTTACTGGTTGGCTACATCTACTATAGGTTACCTTTTCATATCTTGTAGATTAGCTACTTAAGGTGTGATAGCTAATGCTGTACGCTGTGATACAGGAGGTCAAAAATTCACGTCATAGTAGACGAATGTTAGCTGTGAGAGCTCATGTACTGTCCCTCCGGCTGGCAGCCAATACATTATCTATCCCAGCTTAGGTATTTTTTGTGTGCTTTTATTGTGATCATGGGAACAGTGTGATCATATACACTTTAAATATTATTGATGGATCCACACACCGTCTTTGCCTCCTGCATCTTCCAACAGCCTGGGACGTTGTATGCCAACTGAACGTCATCAAATGATACAAGAACAAACTATGAGCTCACATACCTTTCACTGGCCTGAAAATCTAACCAACAGAAAAATCCTCAGGGTGTTTTTCTTGACTTATCCAAAGCTTTCGATGTCATCGATCACGGAATTCTCCTTTCCAAATTGCATTATTTAGGCATTCGTGGACTTCCACACCAATGGCTAACTTCTTATTTAAAAGATAGATATCAACAGGACGAAATATCTTATACTAAAAATAAAATCCTTCAGCGCTGTCTTTCAGAAACAAAGCCACTTACTTGCGGAGTACCCCAAGGTTCAATTCTTGGTCCTATACTCTTTTTATTGTATGTGAACGACATTTCATCATCCACATCAGATTGCAAAATGGTTCTTTTTGCTGATGACACTATTTTACTATGTAAACACGCCAAAGCTCAAAAGGTTTTGTCTCACTTTTCGACTTGGTTCCATGCAAATCGTCTCATTGTAAACACTGACAAAACAGTGTCTATGTCATTTCAAAATAGTAATACAAAATCTTTACCCCAGGTTTCTCTCTCTTTAAACGGAACACAATTAAAAACTATTACGAATACAAAATTCTTAGGTCTCCATATTCAAGACAACCTCAAATGGAATTGTCACGTTAATTCCCAATTAAGCAAATTGTGTTACGTATTCCGAAACTTAGTTAACGCAGTTAGTCCACGTATTTCCCGTTGCGTATGTTTTGAAAACGTTTACTCCCATTTACGTTACGGCATCACCTTCTGGGGTAATTCCGGTCAGAGTATTCAAACTTTCAGAATTCAGAAGAGGATAGTTCGGATAATTTGTAAATCTCACCCCCGAAACTCTTGTAAACCTTTATTCAAGGAATTAAATATCTTAACACTTCCCTGCATTTATATTTATGAAACGGTCGTGTTTGTTAAGACCGAATTACTGAAGTGCCACCCTTTCTTTATACGAAACAGTCTCGTTCACGAACACAATACTCGCAATAGGAATAATTTTCATCGTTCTAGAGTGTCAACCACTCTTTGTCAAAAAGGACCTTATCATTCGGGAATCGTTCTAAATAATTCCCTGCACAATAATATAAAAGATATTATGAAATTGAATGTCTTCAAATCCGCGGTTAAAAACTACCTCCTGCACCAGTGCTTCTGCACTGTAAAAGAATTTATTGATTTTAATAAAAGTTAAATCCGTCTTGTGCTTTATCACG
>NNCF01126008.1:107023-122371 GCA_002313205.1 Laupala kohalensis
TGTGTACTCAACTTTGGCACGGTTGTGTACATAAATTCTGTAGCCCCATCCTGACCCGGGTTTTTCTCCGGTGTTCCTTTGGGTAGAGGCGAATTTCTTATACAGGTTCTCTAGGCTTTGTCTAGGGGCGTGTTTATTGTAACAATAAATCGTGAATTTAGTGTTTTTTCAACTCTTATGATTTTTAAACACTATACTCAGAATAATCTATAGTTCGATAATAACTTGTACATGTAATTTTTTGCGTAAAATTACAAACATATTGTCATTCTATTAGTTTTATAACTCGTAGCTAACTTTTTATCTTATTTAGGAACTTATGCTGAAATTTTTGAATCCGCCTCTGCCTTAGGGCCCTTGATCGGAATTGATGGGATGGTCCCTTGCTTGCTTCCGGAGAGTAAATTAGTTTTTTGTCCTCCACGTGGTCATACGCAGTTTGTACTGTTTTTGACAATAAATTTATTATTATTATTAATCTTTCATGATCAATTTAACCTGCCTTCATTGACGAATTCAATAACATTTAACTGAACCTTGATGTACCTAATAATTCATCCTTTTATCTTTGAATTAATGCCATGCGTTTAGCTGTAAGTTTGAGTATTAGATATTTTACATATATGTCCATTGACTTCTTGTGTGTTATTTTTTAATTGGAATTATTAATGGACGAATTTTTGTGTCATTTCTTTGTAAAACAATTAACATTTGTATGTCCGTTGATTTACTGTTTGTTTTGATATAAAAGCATGGTAATCCATGTGGTCCTTCATTTATATAACTCTTTTAATTATTAACATCAAGATACCATCCACTCCCATAGCTTCCAGAGTGTGTTTGTGGTACGGCTCATGCTCCACCTATTCCTCATGAACAAATTAATTTCTAAATATAAAGTTCCAGAATACTGAAACTTATTGGTTTCTATTTCATTTTGTGTGAAATATTATTGAATAATTTGTCTTTGAAACAACTCCTATGCCATCTTTGTAATAAATGTTAATTAATAAAACAAAAATAGTCATAAAATTCACCTTCACTTTTTTAATCGTATCACTTTACGAATGAAGTTCCTCAATAGTATGATTATGTCATATCATTTCACAATTCACAATATTCATGGAGAGTTTTTGAATTTTTAGATAACATTTATGTTCGTAAATCGATGTTCATTTCTTTTTCTTTTCAGTATCTCTCGAATTTCGTAGTTTGTGAAAAGATCGAACGTCATGCGTACGCGATGTAACAAACATGTTACAAAGGTAATGCTTCTTATATTGGCATCGCTTTTCAAATCCTCTCTCCTATTTTTATTCTTTGACGTGAAAAAAAGATATACATCCCGAGGTTTTGTTCGCAATTTCGAACTATCATTTACTGCGAATTCATGGAGGACACTGGCAACAGCTTCGCACACAGAGAGGGTAGTGGTGCGTATGAGAATATGGTTGAGGGCGGGGGAAGGGACGGTGTGAAAGGTTGCCAAACACCTTCATGTAAACAGCGTCGTCTGTCACACACTTACCAACATATGCAAACACGTTTTCCGCCGGCAGGATGTCATTGTGAAACACTCGTATGAAAAGTTGAAAGTCGGCGGTTTTAACTCTATTACCAGAGAGTGCGCCCTCACCTCACGTCTACTCTGGCATGAACATGCATTGAATTACTGTTGCGTGTTTGCCTTCGTTTTGCTTTCGTCCTTTCACATAACTACGAACCTCTCATCTTTCTTATCTCGACATTGTTTCTTTTAATAAGATAATAGTTTCCTTTTTTAGTTTTTAAAAATTTGAAGATATTTTTTATCACATGTATTTTAATTATTATCTTCACTCTGTCTCTTTGCGGTGATGATACTCATTTTCGAGATCCCTTTGCTCGGTGTTACCTCTTTAAGCGAAATTTAACGAATGTTCGTAGACTGGAATATATGTATCATATTCATTCATTTTTTGTGGCGTCTGGTTTTTTCATTTCAATTTTCTACCTCAATCATATCGCGCTCTTTTCTTCTCTGCTTCCATTTTCGGGTTTTTCTCTCTTACTTTTTCCCCTACTCCTGTGGCATACATACACACGCTTCACTTTTTTTCACTTCGCCGATGTTCCGCTGCGCGTTTGTCTTTTCTTTTCTATTTGAGCTTCCCTCTCCCGCCGCCTCGCCGCGCTGTCGTCTGCCCCCACCGCCGCCGTTTTCCTTTGTCTGCTGGTCGTCTCATTAAGGTCTTTTGATGTGTACGCCTTCCCCTCATTACCCAAGGCTCATGAAGCGCTCACCCCACCCCTTCCATCTCTTTCTCTTCTCTTATCCTCGCTGTCACTCTCTTTTTCACATCCATTTGCCACCCCCTTGGATACTCACATTACCAGTCTTTTAACTACCCGTCTTTTTTTTTCTCTGCTCTGGATTTTCGTCCTCCCACCTCATATGTTTACTTTTCCATTACACGCGCGAGAAGAAAAGTGACGACCAAGTGCCAAGGTCCCTGGGTCCGAGTACCAAGTAAAGAGAGGATATTTCTACCAATGAGACACCATCGTGGATCTTCATCAAACATCTCTCGGAAGATATCCAAAAACTCGTATATCTCAATAAATTATCTAAATAGTTAATTGATAATAGGATCCTGGAAACCACGTATTCAGATGTCGAATGCGTGCTCAGTGAGAGCTTCAATTATTTTTAATTCCACATGCTTCAATATACTCCGACCATATCTGAACCGACGCTCCAGTCTAGTTGATCGACTTGTTGACTCGCTGGTCATTACCTCAACTCTTTTTTTTTACAGTTAAGTTGTTTTGTTGCTTCATTGAAGCGGTATCTAGTGTCTACTGCGCGCAATTATTTATCCTATGTGAAGTGATGTAGTGATTGGTGACAATTTTGGTGTTCATAAATATTTTTACAATATGTGTGTATGTGTTGCTCGTCCTTTTTTCTGTATCACACATAACCCCCCCCTCTTATGTCTTCACTATAGAAAATAAAATACACTTAGGAAGATATGGAAAAAAAACCATTGGTCTCATATAAATACAGTGGATTCAAATTATTGAATTAAAGGCACTCTGAAATGTAAGACTAGAGTGTTGTCCATTCTGCAGATTCATTTTAAAATTCCTTTTACAATGACTTCTAGAAAGGAAATAATATAAGAATAAAGATATTCATCCTCAAAGGGTAACACTCAGTTCCTAGAACAATAAATTTCTCACCTTGAAAGATAATGAAACGCTCTACATTCGCTATCTTTTGAATTAGATTCCATGGTAATTGATTCTTGAAGCTCCCAATCATTAATTAATTTGGAATATATTAGTGTTCCTATTTCCGGAGATAATTCTTGCTCCTTGCATCCATTAATTTGTACAGTCAAGGAAATGAAAGTGTCAGATCGCAACCAAATTCTGTGAAATAAATTGTTATTGCTATCCTAGAATGTTTTCAAAAGAATTCTCTGCGAAATTTCTTACACACTCTGTGTTTAGCCTCTAAATGTTCCTATATTTTAGCCCATCTATTGGCCTCAGCAATGCGTATATCATTCTATGTTATGAGCAAACGAAAAGCTTAATAGACCAACTTACGACCTATGGTAGTCCGGGTACGTGATGAGGGGTAAGATGCTTGACCGTGAGAACGAAAATATTTATACTTGAAGGAGGATCAAGAAGAAAATAGTTATTATCAATATTTAAATTAAATAATAAAATGTTTAAAAATGTGAATAAATATTTTAGTTTTAAAATAATTTTTATTATTTTAATTAATACTAAAATAATTATTTAAAATGGGCATGGTCAAACTTTTATGTATGTTTCTTATATGGTTATTTAGTTGTTTTTATCCTACTTTTTTATTTTTGGAAAGCATCAGGATTNCTTATATGGTTATTTAGTTGTTTTTATCCTACTTTTTTATTTTTGGAAAGCATCAGGATTGACTTCACATCATTGACAAGAAATCCTTCAAATATACAACTTTAAATTTTATGTTGAGCTATTTCTGATTGTCACAACTATATGATTCAATTATTAACTTTAACGCCTTTTTAAACTAAATATTACATTTCAATCACATCGCTTTGTTGGGTATTTTTTTGGTATTTATTTAGTATTTATTTATGTATTTATTTCATGTCTTATGATGGGGTTCCGGCCTTGAGGTCTGCTAACCCATAAACGTACATACAAATAGACTCAGCGGTCTTTGCTGTAGGTTGTTCGTGATAACATGAGACAAAGGACAGTGATGTGTCACTCACTCTCTCTCTCTCTCTCTCTCTCGCACACCCGCTTTGTGGAGAGAAGGAGGGACTGTGCGCAATGGCTTCTGCTCATCAGTCAGCAGTCAGAGAGGGGAGTCGAGTTCCCCAACCCAAATCGATGTACGAGAGAGACAGAGGCACCAAACTTTGTTTTCCTCTTCGGACAACCGGTACATAAGATCTCTGGGTCTATTTATATTTATGTATGTTGTGTTATCAGGGTATTTATGAAACTGAACCGACACTTGTCTTGAATAGGGGAGGGGAAACTCTAGAGGAAAACTCCTAGTTCGGCTTAGCGGAGTTTCAACTTGCGCAACGGTATTGAGGAACATTAAACTACCAGTGTTGGTATTCGCCATGTTTTTTTTTAGGTTAAGTATGAATGACGTATGCTTTTAGGTGCTCTTAGTGGATGCCCGTTCCCATGCGTACGTCCGTGACGGTGCCCATTGTGAGTTTCTGCTCTCCTCGTTCGATTCGGCGTGGGGCGTTCTGGAGAACCCACGTCATTCACTACCACCCAACACCACATGCCGCTACCATTTCCAAGGGCGACGGCGTGAGACTGTGTGGTTGGCCTTCGTCAAGTACCACGCGGCCAGTGGGGATGTGGCAGGACCCGAAGCGGCATTCGATCCACAGACTCCAGACTGCAACGCTCGTCTGCGTATATGGGATGGACGGTTAGGACCTGAAGCTCTTGCGGCGCATCCGGCCAAGGTAAAATCTCTCAACTCTGTAATCGAACAATTTATATGTTGCTCTGTATTTCCGATAATTGGTTTCTATCCTTGTTAACTACATCTTTTTTCTAATGTATTTTCATTTATTTAACAAAAATTCTATATTGAACGTAGGTTGTTCAATATCTGGTCGAGAAATGGTCATCGAACAAAAAAGAAACGTTTTTTGTAAGTTTTTTGCTTCAGTTGTGGAACGAAAAGCACTATAATTTATTTGGCGAACTTATACATGAACTGCTCTTAAGGTGTCCAAACTAGAAGATTTACTTTAGGTGAAAGGACTTTTCATCAATTTTACGAACTTAGTTATTATATATGTTACAAGAAAACGAACAATTTTAGTAGAAAAATATCACATTCAATATAATTTTCCAATTTATTTTAACACAGTGTACTATGAGTGACTTATCCCCTTCAATGAGATTATGATGACTGATACTTGCTCCCCTTTTTTAACTTTATTAACCAAAAAATTGTTGATTTGCGTTCCTGCAGTGGTAAACAAAGTTGCCTTACATCTCATACTCATGTACTAGTTACTTATACTAAAATCTTGCAAACTAAATAATTGACTATTAATAATAAATAAAAATAATATTTAATAAAATAAAATATTAAAAATAAATTATTTCCAATAATTTTATCCATGCCCTTTTACCACTACCTATAAGAATTCACATTACATTTCCTGAAATATTGAAATACGTTCGGAACATGTTTGAGGAAACAATTTCTCCTATCTATTGTTCCTAGTCTAAAATATCACAAGTCGGCTAGCAACCTCCCTCACTCTGTCACCACTTCCTCGTTCCGATACATCTTGATCTGGACAAATTTTAAGGAAAATGATTCTATTTTGATGTTTCAACCGCATTGTATCATATCCTTACAAAATGAAAGTACGTGCTTGAAAATGGTTGTTTGGTATGATTTTTATTAAAATTTTATATAAAATCCAAAATTAAATTTATATTTTGTCTTATACACGCACTGTTAAAAAAAAGTATTTTTTAAAATAAGAATTATCTAGTAGGTGATTCATTCCGGCTGCCATGGGTAAGGATGTTAGTATAAGTGAAAGGTGGTGTGTCGAGGAGCAAGGTGGTGGGTCAAGACGTCTCGGAACGTGGAAGTGTTGACAGAGGGCGGGAGGTAACCAGCTGACTTCCGATATTTTACAGACTTTAAGAGGTGTTTTCTATTTAAAAAATACAAATTCTTTTTCCCCTTAACCTTGTGAGAGAGAATATCGAGGTAGAATATGTTGTAGTGAATGTGAATGGTGGTTGCGCAGGCGAACGTGTCTCTTCTGGGAGAGTTCTGCAAGGACGAGTCCCCTCGCTTGTGCGACCACGCTCTGCTCTCCAACAGCACGCGCTTCACGAGACCTTGCTCTCTCGCTGAGAGCTACGTGAGCTCAGGGCCGGAGCTCACGCTCGAGACATTCCTCCGACAAGGCAGTGCCCTCTACCCGGTGAGTGCTCTATAATAGTTCCTCAAAATAATTTTGGAATATTCGTGGTAAAAGTTTATAAAAACAACAATAATAAAATGTCTTTAATGTGTGGCGAGGCTCAAGCCATCAGACTGGCTTTTCCGTCTGACCACCATCATCCTTCATATTTTAATATATTATGATATTAGGATACATGATACTTTTACATACATGATACAATCTCCATGTATGATGACATATTTACATACGATGATACAAATGTATAATAACGTATTTTCATACAACTTAAAAAATATATACATAATTAACAATAATTGAAGGATAAATTCATTGCAATACTCTGGCATAGCAATCTAAGGATGATCCCAGTATTTCTACTTTCAGCGAACAATTTTCGTGACCTTTGATGAAAAAACCTAATCTCGTTACTGACACCATTTTTGAAGTGTTTACCCTATAAATTCACATAGTTAATTTCATTTGTATTTACAGCCTCTTCTGTGAAGAAAATAGTTTTCTTTGAGGAATTAGCATGTTGTCAATTGAGACATTACATAATTTGCTAATCGTGGTAGTTTCCTACCTATAGTTCCTGTAAATAATAATCATTGTAAAACGTTTGTTGTTTGGGCAAACACATCATCATATTATTAAAAATCATACTTGTATAAAAATAAAAATTCGAAAATTAAATTTTTATTGCATTTATTGATTATATCACATGCAAAACTCTTATTTTTATCTACAAACGATATACTACATGGAGAGTGAGTCTCAAGTATGTACATTGCTAGGAGCTTCGAGACAGATGAGTTCACACCTGAACCTCTGCCGCTGTCAGTCCAGTCCAGCTTCACGTTGAGTTACACAATATTTCGTTAGCTCATTCTTTTATTCCCGATCAATAGCCCCTTGGGTAGCTCAAGGCTAGTGATATTGCTTGCTAAGGAGATACCTCGGGTTCTTTTCTCTACGGGACCAGAAAATTGACTAGTTTCAATATCTCAGTTTACATAGCAGAGATAATGAGAAAGTGAACCCTCTGAGGCTTATAACCAACTGTGGCAAAGTTGTGATACTAGGATATGGTAATCTAGTTTATATTTCTAGACGCTGTTCCACACAAAAGTATTACGATGCGTTTAGAGATTGGGTTTCAGTAGTGTACGTCATTGTGGTCCTTTGTTGGCCGAAAGGAATACATGCGCACTCGGTCAATAATAATACACAGGGTCAAAATCCTTTAGTACTATTTTCTCATCGCACCACACCAATTCGGCTTCTCCTCATCGTAAGTTGCGCGGAATATGTACATTATCGTTTGTTGGAATCGCCACATTCCTGATATACATGCGGAAAAGACTTTAGATAGATCTGCCAATAGAAGATTCAATCTTAAACTAAATCTTAATTAGAATCATGTTACGTCACGATTCTCCCTTCTCTTTTTTCAAAGAAGCTTAAATTTAACATAGTTAGGTTCATTTGAATTAAAATTTTGTTGCTTTGAAAAACAATACATCTCACTTAATTACACAATTTGTTACAAATCAACAATATTATTTCAGAATCTTCTATTCGTTATTTCAATGATTTTCTCTCCTTTTCGCTCTCGAACACGGTGCGAGAGAAAGAGCGGTGGTCCGAAACCCACTTGATCGTCGGCTCGGCTCTGTATATTGACATAGTACCAGGAAATGCCGTATGAGATTTTCCAGTCGTAAGAGTAGATGAATCGAAAACTGTTAGATTTGTCTCTCAAAAACCGTATATCTATCTATATAGATAAATAGTAAGAATCTATTAATTCTTAATCATTAATTAGAGTAATGACAACTATGACAAGCAAAATGTTTCGTAAGCGAGCGGAATCGTAACGACGATTTCTGCTACGCAGCTGCGAGGGAAAGAGACCGCTGTGAAGGGCGCAGGGTTTTTTATTTTGTTGTTCAGAGGACGGTCATAAAAATTCACCTATAGGAAGATTGTCTGAGTACTACGCATTATTTTTTGGCTAGAAGGGGGAAGTAGATAAAAAATTTGCTAACACATAATGGATGGCGTCGTTAGATTTAAACTGGGAAGCAACGGTAAATTACCAGAAGTATTTTGAAAGAGACAAGGTCAGTGTTAGTGACAAATTTTGGGTTTTAAAATACAGCTGCAAAAGAAACTCATATTGTGGGTGTGGAGAGAGGCAGAAGCCCTCTACAAATTAAAAGGGTGACAAAAGATAGCAACCCGGAGAGCGTGGGTGTGAGGGGGCTCGACCTTCAGCTTTTGAGAATGGTCAAGGGACAGTTGACGTACACCACGAGGCAACGACCGTTGGACGTGCGTCCCAGAACGGTTGACAAAGGAGGCGCTGAAGACAAGGGAATGGCAGTTAAAGGTTCGAAAGTTTCCTAAATTTAGTTTTCTTTTATTCTTAAAAAACCGTGGAGTGTAAATTTGACATGATTGGCAAAAAATAGTCACATAGTTTTTAAAAATGTATCACGTGAGTTAGCTTCTGAGGGACAGAATGGGAAACGAGGTCATAAAACATGATGCAGAAACGTTCCACGTTCATTCGAGTATTTTCGAGCAGGATTCGATAATTCAGGTATATTCGAGACTTTAATGAGAGTTCGAGATTGGAGAACATTCGATCAGATTCAAGTAGAACCATCGGAATCATTCCGAGATTCAATAATTCCGAGATCACTTCAAGATTTTCTTCATTATTCTTGACCTCTAGGTTTTGAAGTTTTGGACAAGTTATTCGTAATTGATAACTTGATCTTATTCCAAATTATGCAGGGTTTTCAAAGTTCCAACTTTAACAAGTAGTCGAAGATCAAATGTTTTGCTATGTAACAAGTGGTGATTGTAAAAACTATTTTATCGCGTCGCATCAAGTTGAATGAACTCTCGCTGTAAAAGAACAGTATTATGACGGTGAACGCTGCAAATTCCGAGAACGACAAACTCCAGGCAGGCTGGTTTTGAACGCTGAATGGGCGACTGACAGGTACGAGGAAGGACGCACCGCACGAGCCGATGATAATCAATAGCATTCCAATCTTCACCTACACCTTTAGACTGATCTGATTTACAATGAAAAGGTAACCTGAGAATACTGGTTGCGGTCAGTAATAGATATTTAAGTGGCGGCGAGAAAGTCTAGTGCAACGAACTAGAAAAGTAATGGCCCACGCTCAGAACTTTTGTGATTGTATTCTTAATGAGGGCAGAAAGAAGAGTGAGCAATAATGCTGGCTTTCTAAATATAATAAATGTTTTTGCTGTAATCAACTGGTAATAATTAATTCCAGAAATTGTCTTAAAAACTTCATGTCAATGTTGTATGTGATTTTTTAGGGTTTGTACATGGTAGTGTTAATTAGAGAGGTGTCAGGGATAATGAAGACAATTGTATTTCTGTAACATGAGTTTTCCTTTAACAAGGATCCCTATGTGTTGTTTCCAATTAATTAAAAATAATACGAATCCACTTGATGTTTTTATTGGCACGAGAGCTGGCTAGGCCAAATATAATCAGGTGTGTTACTCACTACTCCATTCTCCCTTTAATTTTCGAGTTTCATTACAATATATATTGTAACCAAATTTAAATTGGATAAACTCAATTATAACATAATTTAAATAAGAGGGTTAAAGGCGATTATTCGTTACAACTTACCTCACTCAATAAACTGGCTTCCACAGAACTGCTTACTTTGCCCCACCAATAACACAAACAAACAAAAAAGGTACTCGGGTTTCGGCCCATTTTAATGGTCTTGAAATATACATCGTCCTTAGAGAAAGATACACAACATTTTGTAAAATTGACTAAATTATTTATTTACACTAATAATACATTTCACAACACCATTTGAAAATAAACACTTCTCATAAAATACAATACTAAAATACCTCCTTTACAATCCCCCAAAACGCACATATATGATAATCAGTGATGCAATATTACACATTTGTTCTTCTTGATCGCTGCGTTTTAACCCTGATGTTTTGAGGTTAATGTTCATATTTTTAATGACAAAGGGAACCGTCGATAACTTAACCACGAGACCAGCCTGACCTGACTTACATCGTGGGTCATAATTACTTCATAGAATTTAATGTGCCACATAAGTCATTGGCGATTGCACACGCCTTGCTAGAAGTTCTCTTGATGTTCACATAAACGTTTGCAGCACGCCAAACGCAGCAAGTCATGCCAGTTACCTTAGTGTTCAACAGACTGGCTTCCCGTTACAGAATGTCACGTTTTACGCTCTGCTGTCGCTGCCCCTTCACCATGGCTGCTGGTGGCGATGCTCGCTCGATCCTCGCCGACACCGCGAAGTAGCTCCCTCACTCGGAACGGTAAAAGGTCAATGACTTGATCGCCCCGCACAACTACACGAGAATTCGTAATGGTAGAATGCCACAAAAATTGTTCATGGTCAAAAATGTTTATCACTCGTGAAAAGTCAGTTTTAAAATGATAGTTAGTTCGCACAATGTTCACAAACTGCGCCCGGACGTTGTTGGGGAGATCCGAACTCAATTAAATCGTTATTCGCCTTACAATTAAAAACAAATAAGTGAGCATCTGATTGTAATCACATAATCAGAAGCAACTTTAAAAGAGACCGGCAAGATGCATTGCTCAACCTCGGAAATTTTCAGAGTGGTCATTGTCTGATATCTCGTAACAAGTTCATAATAATCTCATAATCATGAACTCCTAACACCATCACCTCTAAAACATATCTCTTTATCATCTCGTAACATCCTCGTGGTGTCTGTCTTTAAGTAATCGTTTCCCCTGCCATTGCCCCAAAAAGTTCGAAACTAGTTCCAATCTTCTCTGACGTAGCGACTTTTGGCGGCCAATGGCTATCAATTTCTACTCCACGTGGACTAATCCTGATTGGATTGTCATGACGTGACGTAGGTTGTTCCTCAGCCACTGACCGTATTTGCTAGTAATCCTACTTTTTCCTTCGTATTTTTCACCCGTCTGTTATCCGACGTTTTCCTGTTCCAAAACCCTCATCTCTCCTCACATCCATGCTTAATTTAGGTAACGGGACCTCTTCCTAAGCACTTGGACAATTCGCTTGATATATTTGTTAAATTTTCTTATCACCTCATTCCACTCCAAGACCCAACACTTATTTTCATGGTCACTTTCTCACTCCACGAACCCCTCGTGCGTCCCTCGTCACCATTATTCTTAACCCTCGGCACGCGTCTAGGCGGATAGCAACCCCCCACTCTTTCTTCTCCTCTCACGCACCTTCCGTCCAATGTCACTTGACACGCGTTGTCCGTGCACGGGCCACCCCGCACAATGGATAGTTTTTTTTCGTTCAACCGCGTCATTCCTTACAATTAACCAAAAATATTCCCATGTCTCTTCACATCTCTGCTAATGGAACTTTCCCTTCTCGTACAACGGCCTCGGCTTCCTTCTCTTTTATTTAATACTCTTCTGGTCTTTCTCCCCTGGACTTGTCGTTACCCATCGATTCCTTTACTTCAAATGCACTGATCAGCTAGCTATTTACACTTTAATTTGGATACTTCCCAGACGCCTCTCCTAGAATTTCTAAAGATCTTTTCTATTTTACAAAATACTCGGGCAGCTGCCTGTCGTAAATTTTGGGTCACGTCAAACGGCTCCCATGTGACCAACCCTTCTCCTAACGGTTTTGTATTTCCAACTCCCTTACCCCGTCGGGCGCGACCACGAACTGCTCTGCCTGCACATCGCTGAATTTCAATAACTTACAATTATTTATTTTATTTACCGCTTGATTTAAATCGGGTTTTCTTAATTATTTGTTTCATATTATAAACAAACTATTATTTGTCATTATGTATATAATTGCTCCTATGAATAATTAGAAGGAAAAAAAGCATTTGATAGATACTAGTTTTACACAATAAATTTAAATATTTTTAATGAAAGCAATCGCTATCTACTCACGTGGCCTAGCAGACTCACGTAATATAGTCACTTTCTACTCACGTGACCAATTAAGTGACCAATCGTGGGGTTCTCTGCAGTTCACATGACATCTAGCAGTTGTCAAAGGTATGATGTCAAAATGACAACAGCAGAGACGGGTATTTGGTCCACCTCCCCCTTCGTCAACCGTGCTCTTGAGTAACCAGACAGAACCATTCTTGTTATGTGTTGTCGCACACAGGTGTCCTTCGTGCTGCGATACGAGTTCGTGGATATAGCGTTAGAAGGTGCGCCCGCACGCGGTGCCACGTCATCTTGCGATCGCGTCTTCACGTCGGCCGCCGCCGCAAACGTCCCCGGCACCCTCGCCGCCCCCGGCACCACCACCCACGCCCCCACAGCTGGACGCTTCCAATCACCGCGCAGCGTATTCTTCTACGGTCGCGGCGGCGCGCAGAATGTGAGCTGTGCGTTGCGCTTCGAGGCGGGCGCAGGGGAACGCGTGAAGTTGACTTTCACGCGCGCTCGCTTCGGTGATCGACCCTGCATGTCACGCGTGGACGCGCGTACAGGGCGCTGGAAATGTGCGCCGCTGCGCTCCAAGTTTACGACGGTGTCCAGGTGAGTATATGTCATCACTGCTTCACTCTAACATAATATTTCGAAGAGGATGCTGAACCTCTAAGGAAATGAAGTTCTAGGAAACATTACTTCTTATACAACTCTTCGTATGCAGACACAAAATTATTTTATTCAAATTGTTCGTGTTAAATTGAAACAATAGACCTTCTTAAAATGAAGATAAATGATTTAGTACAGTTTTAAAACTTTTGTTTTTCATCATTATAATAATAGATTTGTTACTCTTGAAAATAAATTTGAAGTTTTTATCTCTAAATGATGAAATTATTGTTATTACTTCAATTAAAGGATAAGTGGTGTGTTTTTTCTTTCTTTTATTCATATTAGGCCATGGACCATACGGCCCATCCAACCTGTTACACGTCAATGCAAGGTTCTGGTCTACATATTACCTTAGATTTACATATTACTTAACTGCATACAGAGATTCAATCATGTTCAAAAATATACCAAATTATCTTTTAAATTTTTTCTCCATCCTGAAAATCACTTCTCCCATCTTCAATACACTTTTCACTAGTCTACTGTCATTTTAGATCCAATTGTTACAGTATTGGTCAAGTTTGTTTCCGCGTTTATAATATCACTAACCTTTTACATCTCTCTTTCTAGTACCTCTTAATATTCTAACCTCCGCTACATATTTTCTTTAAGTTATCATAATGTCTCTATGTCTCTTTTATTGTATTAATTCACCTTGTTTTGCGTATCACATAAACCTTCTTTTCTCAAATATTTGAAATATCTTGATCGTTCCATTCCATTTCGCCGGCAATATATCAAAACATGCTCTGATGTGATTACATTCAGTCACGTGAAAAGGTGAATTTTATTCTAGTGATGTAGTGGTTGACATCCCTGTGATCAAACCAGAGTTCCGAGTTCCATTCCCGGCTCGTCGCCATTTTCTCCTGACTGAAAGTTATCACATATCTTCTCCACGTTGTAGTGCATATGCTCGTTGTGACGTGTCATTTTTTTTGTCATATAGATACTTGGGCAACGCCGATGCGTCCGCTGAGCTGTGGGTAGCAGAATACCCGTGGCCAGGAGTCCAACTGCCACGCGACTGTCTGTGCTCGCGCCTCTCCGAACCCCTAGTCATCAACACACTCACGTCCTCGGTCGTCGAAGTCAATTTCACCGTCACCTTCATGAACATCACGCAAGACTTCGGGGACTTCTTCTTCGAAGGCGAGTACCAGTTCCTCAGTGGAAGTGACGTGGACGGAAGTGTGTGTTCGTCGAAACGGGAAGCGCGTCGCTTGCGAGGATCCAGTGGAGAGATCGCTTTGCGAAGCCCGCCCTCGCGTGAGGACAGACCCGCCGCGGAGGACTTGGCTGGTGGGGTGCGTTGTGTGAACCATCCGTGGCTCATCGAACCCGAAGACACCGTCAACAACTTCCTGTATCTCAAGATCCGAGGTTTCGAGTTGACGTCGCGCGGTGCTGGTGCCAAATGTCCCACCCTCAACCGCATTGTGGTGTACTCCGGAGTGGACACTCGGGACCCTAAAGTGGTGTGTCCGGAAGAGGGTGCTGGAGGGTTCGTGAGTGCTGGTGGTGGAAGTGGCGCCGGGGGTGGGGGTGCGGGTGGGAGTGGGAGTGGGGGTGGATGGGGGCGGCCACAAGTGGTGGAGTTGTTCAGCGATGGATGGAACCGCTCTGCGACGCTGGAGAACGCGACGGAGAGGAGAGATCCGATGCTGTTGTTGGCACCACACGCGAGGAGCTTCGTGGTGGAGTTCTTGGAGAGGGAACCGGGGAGCTACGCCGTCGCGTGGATGGAGGTGTCCAAGAGACCTCCACTTTCGGCGAGCAGCTCCTTCGTGATGAGCTCCATCAGTATGCCAGATTGCCCGTACAGGTGAGTCATTACTCTCATCTGCTCTATCACTTAAATGTTTCAACATAGGAACGCTGGTTGATTAAACTAAAGATAAATGTGCATGAATGACGATAAAAAGTTGGCCAAATAAAACTATGATTTAGAACAAATGTTTGAAAAGATATTAATTAAAAGTTAATGAGAGCTCATTGTGCGATTTATTTATTTACATTTACATCGCTCATTTCTCAACCCGTACCAAACATAGTCATTACCGGAGACGTGTTCTCCTATAGTTTATCACTCGTCACGTATTTTTCTTTCTTCGTGATTGTATTGCTCTAATTTTAATTTCGCTGCTTCAGTGGTGTCGGTATCGCTTTGGGTGATTGATGAATATGTATGATGAGTATGAAATATATATATATATA
>NNCF01126008.1:123875-163397 GCA_002313205.1 Laupala kohalensis
TATATATATATATATATATATATATATATATATATATATATATATATATATATATATATATATATATATATATATATATATACACACATTTGAAATAAGAAATGGGAGGAATGTTTGAGACTGAGGTACCAACAACTTCGATTACCACAATCAACTAAAGAACAAAGTCAGAAATAATCATAACGAGTGAGGCGTGAAATTACCAGCCCATGTCTTTTTATTCTTATAGTGAAAGACATAAAACCTACTTATTGGTAAAATTCATCGGCACACCAAGTATTTTCCTTTTCTTTTGGATGAACATATTTCTGGTAGTGGAATTACGATGGTCAGCAAATAGACTAAAAGTATGAGAGAATATTTTTCTCCACGATTTGAGACATAAGAAATAAATTATTATCGACAGTCACTCCGTGTCCTCTACAGAAATCACTGCTTCACACGCTCTATTTGCATTAGGATTGTAATCCATTGCTGTTTTTAATGCCACTTCTCTGCGGATTGCAGTAGGATCAATGTAATATGTAACATAACAGTGTCCCGCAATTGAATTACATTCCTATAATCTTCGTTCTTCCGTACAAGAGCTGAGTAAAGTTGCTGAGCTCCTGTGACATGAAAACATAGTATTGTTGAATAATAGGGATTACCAACAAATTTCACAAACCAAAGTTTATTTTCATTTTGTTTTTGTGTTTCTTAAACACATTATTTTACACTCTGTGCTTGTCAAGGCATTCCAATAGTACAAGATAAAGTAATTATGAGTTACGACATTTTTTAGACGAACAATATACTTTAAATTTGTTCTTCTGGAACACAACGTTTTGACTCGTGATTTGAATCGTTGTCAGGTATAAACAAATTGTAACAAGAAACATTACTGTAACAACAAACGGATTGATCATGAGGACCAATCAAAAGGATCAAACGTAAATATGAACATAAAATATGTTTATAAAAAATCAGACAATCAAGTTATAAAATTGTATTGTAAATTTTCGGCAGTTTTTCTGTGTCAGTACGTAAAGTCTAAGTCCTAAAAATGATTTTATTAATATCATTTCTGATATGTAGTGTTTGCAATAATTTTTATATTACATTATAAATATTATTATTAGTATGTCTTCTCTCTCCCTTTCGTTATCAAAGCTACTTTCGTGTGACTCGCGATTTTCTCGAGGAATGTAGACGACGAGTTACGGGATATACTGGAAAAACTCTTTCAGTGTATTGAAACGAAATAAAGAAATTTCTTGTGAACTGCAGAAGAAGTTGGGGCTTAAGTTGAGGTAGATGAATATGCACACGAGTGCAGTCACGGGCGTGCGCAGTGTTGAGTGCGTGTATTTTTTAGACTGAGCTATTCTTCAGGGGTTTCTGAACTATTAAAACATTGCGTCATTTGCCGGTAATTTTCGTGTGTAGTAAATGTCAAATACGTGCAAGGATCTTGCTTTCTTTCCTGAAACATTTCTCTGATCCAAGCACTCTCCTGAGATTTTATGTTTTGAATATCATGTAGTGACATGAGTCAAATTTCAAACCTTAATTTTTAAGAGTGTCGTACCTCGTTGAGAATTCAGATCCTTTTAAATGCTGATCGACTTCTCTGACAAGTCAAAAAGCTTCAATCAACTTTACAAGTTTTAATTCGTTGGTTCGAAAATAACCTCATCGATTTTTTCCTAGTATTACCGCTAAGATTTCTGTGCTGTAAAAAGTGTATATCTATTATTCCACTTAAGTGGCAACAGTTCTGTGTGTCCATGAAATTGGATTGCACCATCAATTAGAATGAAACTTTCGTATAATATTTTATATTTTATAGTATCTATCGCTTTAAGGAACATGGCTATATTCCCAACATGGGCGTTGACTACCAACAACGTGATGTACAGCAACTGAAACATATTATCAAAAGACTATTTATTGATTTGCGAAATCAGTGGGCATTTTCATATACACCAAGATCTATTGAAAAATCGCAATCTATTTTTATTGTAGTATATGTAAATGGGAAATGTAGCGTGTTTTTGAAGCTTATCTACATGGGACGATTGGAGGTAGGAGGGTAGAATGGTAGTAGTATAGGTGGGCAGGTTAGCTGGGTTTACCAGCAACTTGGCCCACGAGGAGGGGTTAATAGAAATAGCTAGTAATAGAGTTAGGAGGAGGTGGATAGTGGAAGGATGGTTCGCTTTTCAGTAGTCACAGCTATATTAACTGGGACATTAACGTGGAGAGCTACAATTATTTTCTGGTCACCTATTTTGCCACTAACTGAACCCGGGATAATTTCATGATGAGCAAGAATGCTACCACCTGAGCTACCATAAGGATGCAATCTATTGAACATTAATCTGTTACTAAATCTTAATTTGATATTTACTACTTAGTAAATTTCGACGTAATCCACAAAACATCTCATCACACATTTCATGAAAATTTATATGTATTTTCCTTCAGCAATAAGATCCTAAGTAATAAAAAATTTCAAAACATGAAATTATTTGCCGATTGTATGACTACTCCTTCATTAAAAAATAAAAAGATACCTACATTTCATATCATGAAGGGATAAAAATGATACCATGAAATTTTCTCATTTCATACGACATTATCGAGAGCTAACATCATGTAATTAAATGTATTGTCATGTACAACATTTAAAAAAATTGATGTATATCATTTAACTTGGTTTAACTCTCATTGAAAAATCAGTTCTTGTCGAAAAGACAGGCGAATTTTCAGTAAACGAAAGCACTCCAAACATGAAAGCAAATCTTATCTGATGTATTTTTTCATCAATTTTCCCCTGGAAGTGACTATTATAAGGCCATTAGACATTCGAATGAACGTACTTTATTCATTTCTGAAAGTTATCAGATTAGAAACAACGTTACAGGTAAAATCATGTTTTCAGTGATGACCAAAATAGACCCACTAAAACCGAATAATACTTATGAAGGTATGATTTTTTTTTAGATTCAACGCGTATTTTTAAGTTCGCCTGATATTTTTTTTAACATTTTACATTCAAATATTTCACTTTGTATACTGAAATTAGGCTTTTAATGACTTAGATGTTGGCAGATCTAAAGCGCTAATAATAATAATAATAATAATAATAAATTTATTGTCAAAAAACAGTACAAACTGCGTATGACCACGTGGAGGACAATAAACTAATTTACTCTCCGTAAGCAAGCAACGGACCATCCCATCAATTCCGATTAAGAGCCCTAAGACAGAGGCGGATTCAAAAATTTCAGCAAAAGTTCCTAGATAAGATAAAAAGTCAGCTGCGAGTTATAATACATATATAATGTCAATATGTTTGTAATTTAATGCAAATATGTTTGTAAATTTACATGTACAAGTTATTATAGAACTATAGATTATTCTGAGTATGGTGCTTAAAAATCATAAGAGTTGAAAAAACACTAAATTCACGATTTATTGTTACAATAAACACGCCCATAGACAAAGCCTAGAGAACCTGTATAAGAAATCCACCTCTACCCGAAGGAAAAACGGAGAAAAACCCGGGCCAGGATGGGGCTAGTTTTTAACCGCGGATTTGAAGATATTCAATTTCATAATGTCTTTTATATTCTTGGGCAGAGAATTATTTAGAACGATTCCCGAATGATAAGGTCCTTTTTGACAAAGAGTGGTTGACACTCTAGGACGATGAATATTACTACTATTGCGAGTACTGTGTTCGTGAACGAGACTGTTTCGTATAAAGCAAGGGTGGCACTTCAGTAATTCGGTCTTAACAAACAAGCCCGTTTTATAAATATAAATGCAGGGAAGTGTTAAGATATTTAATTCCTTGAATAAAGGTTTACAAGAGTTTCGGGGGTGAGATTTACAAATTATCCGAACTATCCTCTAATAAAAATAATAGTAATAATAATAATAATAACAATTTTACTACAAAATAATAATAATAATAATAAGTCAAATATTTTTTTCTAAGACAGAAGCATCCCCACTGACAGAACAACGATTCACAACAGACTTGATGTTATCCTTTGGAAAAGAGGAGAATCAAACGTGTATCTCATCGATTTTGCTGTCGTGAATTACAACAATCTAGAAAAACAAAGAACGACAAAATATTAAAATACCATCAACTAGCCTTCGAAGTAAAAAACTCAAGAAGCAGAACTTGATTTCGTAATCCACTGCTGGGAGAAAAACCCACACAAGTTGAGAGAATTACGAATAATAATAATAATAATAATAATAATAACATCGCAAAGATGGAGGGAGGGGTTCAAAGCAAATCCATGCATCATATCAGAACACCATCCACAATTTGGCTAAGTATGTAGTAGAAAATAAAGATGATTCACTTAATTAGGTGAGTGCTACAAATCCAAAGAGAGGCTGGAGCAGTAATCAAAAATGCCGTAAGAAATATGCATGAATTACAAAATTGTCAATAGAGGAAATCTCCCTGAATACAGAAGAACAAATGGTTAAAGCTGATATGAAGAAACTTTCTCAAGAAAACCTGAAAGAGAATTGGAGTGACAAGAATCTATATGGACAATATCTAAAAAGAATAAATGAATCCAATGTAGACACGAAAGGAACCCATGGATGTCTGAGACGAGGGAACTTGCAACCAGAGACCGAAGCACTGATCATTGCTGCGTAAGACCAAGCTCTTAGAATCAGGCATTATGAGAAAAATGTATTGAAAATCACAGCTGATGACAAATGAAGATTATACCAGACTCACTCAGAAACAATTGACCACATAGTGAGATCGCTCTTTTTGGCACAGCCCACATTTTAAGAAAGTGCATCTAATCCTTTAGAGAGTGGGTAGCAATCTGGCGTTAGAAATTTGAACCAGCTAGAACACCTTTAGAGCTGTGAAGTTAACATCACTAAATCAAAAATAATAATAATAATAAATAATAATAATAACAATAAGGGAAGAATTGAAGTGATCATCAGAGGACTAATTGACCTAGAAACTTGGAGTTACATGATAACATGAGCAGGTTGGCCAACCCTGAGCAACACAATCGCTGGATCGTATTTCCCTGGTGACCCCTGTGCGAAGGCTGCGTGTGCAGTGGCACATATCGATGCCCCAGATAGAGAACTCTCAGCCGGCCCTTGCGTCACGTAACACAACGTTGATCACAGCTGCAGTCATTACAACAGAACGCGCCAAATGTGTACTTACTTCTGGGAGGAGAGAGTGCCACGTTTTTTTTTTACTTAATCACTCAACGATTGCCACTGCGACTTTCAGATCATCCTAACCTAATAAGAGGGAATGTCACATGTTCCCAATGTAGAGCGAAATCACAAATAGCCGTATGTGCTTATTAGTGTTTATATTAGCTCATTATAATTCTTGTTTCAGTAAATCTTGAATCAGGGAAAATTAAAATGTTAGCATAAGTAGAAACCATTATTTTTGAGAATGAACCTTCAATCTGATTCATATTTTATTTTTTCTTGGATATCTTATGTACACATACTTCATTTCATTCCTTTTCCAAAGTTTTTGAGTAAATTCCACCCACTAATAAATTACAATACTGTAGTAAAAATATTAATCTCCACTACTTAATTTGTTATTCCTCTTTAGTTTACAGACCAAAGACTCATCTCGAGGTGTGAGTGGACAACTCCAAGTGGTTTTACAGATATGAATTCGACGTAATTGTTAGAATTTCCCGTTGCCTACCACGGATACACCAATATTTCAATTTGTTTGTGGAAAAGTTTAAGGAGAAGATGAAAAATTAAGTTTATGGAAAAGAAAGCCTTACGGAAAACACTGTGTTATGGAAAATATTGACAAAACTACGTCACACTATGGAATGACACAAACTCCCGTAATCCTCATTGTAATCTTACAGTGAAAATTCCGTTAAGCAAATATTGTTTATTAAACTTAACAGTTTCCGATACAATTTTCTTCTATGTATTTGTCGGTTACAATGAACTGTTTCCTGTAGATGCTACGAGAAAACTATAGATACTTAAAAAACTTGAATAAAATTGTTTAGTTTCCATTCCTCTCTTTTTATTGTATTGATGAAATATTTTGATATATTGACATAAGTGTGTATCTACCAATAAATTCAATATTCAATTATGATGCTGCACAGTACGTTATTTGATGCAAGCGAAATGTTGTTTACCGTTCAGTATTAATTAGTGGCTGAATTTTTGATACAACGTGGAGAGCGATAACAATATAAATTCCAACTGTTCTTGGAGTGAAAATTACAGCAATTCTGCCATGTTAAAGTGAGAATTATAGCTTGGAATTCAGAAGACACTCCACGACTTCAAATCTACTGTAAAACTCGCATCTACTTCCCAAGAAATAAACATAAAACAAAGGAGATTCTTTATCATTGAATGAAAAATGATGAGAACAAAAAGTAGACATTGTTTTATGATCTTCGTGATATAAAAGTCATAGTGCATGAAAATGAAACTTTTGGAAAAATGTGTGAGCATGGTAACTTGAAGATATTGTAAAAAAAACATATATGTTTTCAGGGACGAAACACTTTGGTTCGAACATATTAAGTCGTAGTCAAAGTAATCACATTTTTTGAAAAGTTTAAAATAACAGTGATTTAAATTGTTGGACATCAGTGATTTAAATTGTTTACAAAGTTTAAAGTTCTTTATTTCAAAAATAATTACAAAAAGATATGGTACATATTAATACCATTCCAATAGGTTAGTAAATACTTGAATATCTAATTATTCCACTTAGTATAATTTACATTTCGATATTAAGTCATCAATAGCTAGGTTTATGTTAGCTGTATTTATACACACCATTCTATTCCCTCTAATTTCTAATAAACTTGTCAGGGGGAGGAATTTTTCAAACCAAAATAAACACAAAAAGCGTTACATATTACCAGAATTCGGAAAGATCAGTAACAACTCTGTAATCTTATTATCGCTCTTTGTGCAATTAACATTTGTTTAACAAAACATAAATAAGAGTATTTAAGCTATATATTAATATTTTATGTATACACCATTATATTATATTCCCTCTTAAGTTCCTAATGAATTTGTAAGTGAAAATGTTTTAGTTGTGATTGAAAAGAATTGTTTTTTTAAACTAAGGATCGCCTTCGTTCTATGATTTCTTCGATGTGTATTTCTGAATCACCCTCGAAATCAAGCCAACATCATTTGCTTGAATACACAGATTGTCACTGAAACTCACAAACAAGGACAACAAACAGCTGTTTTATGCAATTGTTCACAGATGTCCAGAGTTGAACGCTTGCATCAGTGGCGCCCTGTGGTGTGATGGCACCCGTCATTGTCCTTCGGGGTTCGACGAGGACGACGCCAACTGCGCCTATCAACTGGGCGTGCCACTCCTCTACGTAGCGATCGGTGCAGCGGCGCTTGGCGCGCTGGCGCTCCTCATTGCCATCACTGCAGCCGTCAAGTTGCGCCAACATCGCCGCACAGAGCGCCAGAAGCACAAAGTGAGTTTAGCAACGAGTGGAATGCTCCATGTAGAACGTACCTCCGCGCCTTTGTTGCAAACCATGTTTCGAATCCAGAACGTTACACTTGTGTGATGTATTCGTTCGTCCTAGTGCTATTCGTTTACATGAAAAATAAATAAAAATAGATTTTTCTGACCGCCTTTTTCAGTTATTAATCTTCAAAATTTGAATATTTGCACCATTTCCGACTAGTTTTGACATCTTTAATTTTTTTTTATCTTCAAAACTATTGACGTCGAAAGTTGAAATTTGTAACGTTGTCATTAAATTTTTATGAGCATTTAGATGACGTGCAATTTGAATGATTTTTTAATATTACAGAACATTTTTTTAAATTTATCAACATTAGACCTTTTAAAATCTTGAAACAATCACCATCATACTTTTGATGCATCGTTTTGATACTTTTGATCATACTTGCATCCCACTGACCTACTTTGTGGTTTACATGACTGTCATAAGCAAATTTCAAGGAGAAATATAATGTGTCCAGTTGTTTGAGTAGATCAGGAAAGAATACGTTTGTATTCTCCGTTTTTTGTCTCTAGCAGTAAAATATTTATTCACTCACTCGTGCTTATTCGGATAGGATACAAAACACCGATGCGCGGCGGTGTGAACGAGGCTGAGTGATAACTCACATGGGCCTTCCGGAAGAACGCATTGTCCTGCTGCTAGGGTGCATCTTAAATGGGATATAGAGATTTTCCCGTCATTCTGATGGAACGTACTAAAAAAGTCATTCCTTATTCTGATGGAATGTACTGAAAAAGTCATTCCTATTCCAGTGTACATAAATAACAAGATAGTATCTTATGCAAATGAAGCTAAATATCTTGTAATGTCATTGGATGCAAGAAAGCTCACGTTAATAAGAAAAAAGAAGAACTACGTATTAGGTATCAGAAAATGTACTGGTTGATAGGAAGGGGATCATCTTTGTATGTTTACAACAAGTTATTAGTGTATAAACAAGTGTTAATTACGATATGGACATTTGGGATTCAACTGTGGGGATGTGCCAGTCAATACAAATTATACAAATATTCAAAACAGACTTCTAAGGAACATCGTAAACGCGCCCTGGTATGTATGAAATTAAGATATCCATAGAGACTTACAAATACAGTCAGTGAATAATGCCATCAAACAATTTGCACAAAAACACAAAGAGAGACTGCATCAACATGTAAATATAGAAGTAATTCAGCTCCTGGACATTTTTGCAGAAACCCGTAGACTTAAAAGAAAGAAACCATATGACCTCTGCTGAGGTTTTATGTTATTAGTGAAGTGCACTAAATTATGAACTAATTAAGAGCTACCAGTGGGTGAAATCTTAAGTTTTTATTTTCTGTAATAGTAAGTTAAGTTAAATTATAATTGCTGTATTTTTGACTAGATTGTAATTGTATAAGTGCTAATAAAGTACTTATTTATTTTAAAAAATCTGAAGGAACCGTCAGTATTACCACGTAAAAGCTTAGAAAATTCAAAGCTAGCTTAAAAAATTACCAATACCAACTTTTTTTAAAGAATTTTTGAAATTTCTGATGTGTGCTGCCCATTAAATGCGCGTTTAGCATGTGAAATCAACATTAAATATTATTTATATTAAATATATGATAATTATATTTATTTAAACGTGTAGTCCAGATTTGAGATGGCCGTGGAAGGTCCAACAAAGTACTGCTGGAACAACTGACGTCCAACTCACAGAACCTGTGAAGGTAAAAACGAACGTTCTGCCAGCAGGACTCAATTTTCAATTTCAATTTTATGTATTTGTTTAATTTATTGACATTTAGCTGTGTACAATACACAAAGAAATAAAATGGAAAACACAAATTGACAGCCCTGTCTGTAACCTGAGCCATTACAGAGGTCTCTCATGGTTGTCGGCAGGATTCAGTAAATTGACAATACCCATGCACTAAAGTCCTTCCAGATGGTTCTTCTTGTAGGATCCTGACCTGCAAGTTCTATTATTAAGGGTGCGGTGTTCTCAAAAGAAGTGTCTCCTGAGTCGATAGGAAGCACCTGGGTTTAACTCATGATAGCGACGCAGAGTCCACCTTATGTTACGCAGTATAATCCTACGAGACGTCTTCTCTGCATCATCGTTCTTGTGTTCAGTATCATAGCGTGTTTGTTCTCACTGTCCACAGGCAGTGGTAGGTGGTGCAGCGGCGGTGGACGGCAGTGGTGGCGGCGGCGGGGGTGGAGGAGTTGGCGCTCACGTGGGCCATGTTGCCCACGGTCACGTGGCCGGTGTCGGTCGTGCCAACCACTTGCACATCAACCATCTGCATAACAACGGGAGCGGAGACGGCGTTGGGGTGGCTCTCGGGAAGCGCTTCCCGCCCCCAGCGGCCCCTGACGCTACCACACTCTTCCTAGATGCCAAAGACTCTCTGTGTTGACAGGACGTCGTCGCTATGGAAACCACTGTGTGACCCACTGCTCTAACTCACACACTTTGTCGCTTTTTTTCTATTTTTTCTTCTCTTTCGGGGTAAGCGTTGCCTCTTCTTATTTCATTTATATTTAATTTGCTCCTTCTCGTTTTTTTGCTTATCATAAGCTGAAAAATGATTTCTTTTCGTGTCAAAAGTTTATACGATATTTGTTCACAAAGTGAGGGTTTGATTCGCAATTGATTCAGATGAATGGAGAGTATGAATATATACATATTTTGGAAAATAGTACCACAAAATGAAATATACTTTTTAATGACTCCGGTAAAAGAGGCCACCCACTAGCCATATTTACCAGAGTAATGTAAAGAAAATTTTACTGTTTTGTCTATCGTACGTATACAAAATAAACGAATCATGTGACAAGATAAAAAAAAGAAGTAAAAACGATCTTTAACCGATGATTCATTCCAAAGTAGTCATTATTAAAACGTCACTATTCAGTAAAACGATAAAACCTATTTTCTGAATTAAAATTACGATTATTTTTCTATTTTGTAAATGTGATTAGAATAATGTAATTTTTTGACTAGTAAGTTGATAGGATAAAGAGCAGAACTGGTTGCTTTTACCTCGCCAAATAAAACATCGTGAAAATTATTTTTTTCAATTAAAGAGTGAATAAAATGAGCAACGAATTCTTCTCAACAAGTGATATTATAAAAATTATTAACCATTTGTGTTTTAATAATAATTTTTTGAACTCGTTTGTATTATGCTCTCCATGCATGTGTTTTCAACCTAAGAGCAATCTGGATGAAAACTTCTCATTTTATACGAAAATGTGTTTCATATTTCCTATCGAGTTTGCTTTATTTTTACTTAATAATTCATATGTGTGTTATTGAACACAATCATATGCATTTATCACTGATGAAAATAAGTCTTTATACTTGTTTAATGAAAATATCGAAATTAGAATGCTCTTTCGTAAAGCATGGTATGATTTTGAGTGTGCGTTTCCATGAAACAATTGTAAAATAATAGTTAACATTTAAAAAAATAGTATATACGGTTGAATTGTTTGTAGTTTCCTTTACACTTCTACTTTTGTTTGAGCTTCTTTTCACAAACTCGACATGCCTACTAAATTTACCTTGCTGACGAAGGACAACGCCAGTCGACGGTTGTGATATGTGTTTAAGGGAAAGATTGAGGTTAGGTCTGATTTAGCGAAGGAGTCGCGAGCGTATCTGAGCGATAGGGATAATCTTTCTCTGCATTTCTCTCACCGACCGTCCTTCCACCTTGACGGTCTCCTTCGATTAGAACTCCGAACGTCGTGTGAGACTGTTTCTACCTGGCGACACACCCGGGATGTAAAGGGAGACAAGATGGCTACTTGGCCCATATGCGCCGCCTGTGACTTCTTTTGTTGAACAGTTGAAGCGCGGAGAAGGAAGAAACCTTGCAAAAGAATAAAATGAAAGAAAAGGAAAAGAAGGGAATAAAAGGATGTGACGGTTTTATCGGAGCGGACTGGCGTGTCAGACGAGTAACCCCAGTGAGTCTGCCCCTTCCTCTTATTTTGTGCCTCACGAACAAAGTCAAGAAGCGTGTGGGGCGCTGGCAGGCTTCACTTTCCTCCGCACGGGTTTCCATGGTGATGGTTAGTGCAAAACGGTGAAACCGGTCTTCTCTTTTTATTGCTTGTGAAAGAAGTTCCAAGCAACGACTGTTTTTCTTTTCTTTTTTGGCCGTCTTTACGTGAAAAGGACCTCAGGTTTTTTAAATGAGGAAGATTTTTTTCACAGCTGCTAACAATCAAACTTTTTATGACATGAGATTAGACAGTAGAAAAGAGTTAAAAACGAGTTGTGTGAGATTTTAAGTGTGAAGTTGGTAAAGAAATTGTTTTAGTGCAGAATTGATGGAATGGTTTTAAAAACGTGTGTTTGTATTGTTCGATTCGTCATAGTGGATTTGAAAAGCTTTTGAATTGTGCAATGGAGACAAATTTCTCCCATTACTCTAGTGAGTGTCAACCACCAACTAAAAATACCACATTCATCCAATGAAATATTTTAAATGTGGCGCATCTTATAGGAGATGGAGTGGATAGTCTTCACGTGGCAATGTCTTTGCTCAAATGATAAAGTGTGAAGGGGAGAAACGTATTCTTTAAATTACTTCTGAGACGGTACTGTTACTAATAAATTTTGTGTGAAGACATACCTACAGAAAAAATCAAAAAATGATTGTAATATGTGAGAAAAAATATTTTATGTGAAAAGTGTTTAAAGATGTATTAATATTTGTTTTGTGGTGTTTTCTGTTCACGTAAACATATATATGAAATGATCGTTGACACCGGTGGTGTTTGAATATGTTTTTAACTCAACGTTGTTTTTGAAACAAAGATATTTAGCCATTTCAATGAAGAATTTTGTTCGGGACTGTAACCTTAATTATTGAAATGTCCAGTAATATTTGTATTCTATGTTTCTTTGTAATCACTTCGACTTTTTGTATGCTTAAAACCTCCTTCCCTGCGTAATGCAAGTATCTGGGTCTTAGAAAAAATCTAAAATAAAATTATCCGAAAGATGCGTTTGGAACGAAAGTCAATGTCATCTAGAGTCTACAATAAAAAAATAAAAATGACTAGGTTTATTTAATGTTATTAATAAAAATACATCTCAGATGTAATTTTATGTTAGCTTTTAGCTATATGGATGTTTTATGTGCTCTTAATCCAGATATCGGTGACGTAAGCTGAGCGCGAAGATAATCATATCTTCAATACATTTGGATGACTTCGCTCATTACTAAGCATTGGGAAGATTTTGATGTGACACAATCGGGCAGAGGAATACTTCGGGGTGTTAACCGTACACGTAAATGTTGGTGCACCATTTTATGTTGTCCGAATTTCCAGTTTGCCTCTGAGGTCAATGGAGAAAGGTCCTCGGTAAGAAGTAGTGAGAAGATTTTAGATGGCTAACTTGTAATGGGAACAGTTACACACGGAAGAAGTCCCGTTTTCTGTTCCCGCTTAATCAATTTCTTTACCTGACCGGAGTTGTCACATCTCTTCCTCAACGCGTAGTCCAAACGAAAGAAAGATTTGTACATGGGATAGTTGAGTATTGGAAATGTCTGAAACACAGCAATGTTTGTGAATTTGTATTCTCTAGATAATCTAGTCATTCTAGATGGCATTCACTGTAGTTTTCAACTCCGGTGAATCAAGGCATCTTTCCACACAGAACGTGAACTATTGGGCACGTGTTTTGAAAGGAATGCCCTGCCGTTCCATTTTCTACTTCGCTCCCCCGAACAAAGGAGCACACGTATCAATGTACACGGCACCTTCATTTGAGTATTCTATTTTATTACGCAGGCAACACGTAAATTTTTGAATGGAAAAAACTCAGCTTGTACAGAGAATTTTACATTACTAAAAACATTTGTAATATAGACTTAAAAACGTGCCAAAGATATCATTTGACTTCTGGCTCCGTGATTTTTGAGCCTGAATGCGGTATGAGAAAGTTTTACTTTGTAGAGACGTGAGTTTTGCTAATGGAGAACTTAGCTTCTCTACAATTTTAACCCAATTATTCACGTTCTCTGAATAACTCGTAAATTCCGAATGGGTGGGCAATTTTGTGTCCTTGTTAAGCGTTTGTTTTCCACGAGATTTTTGTTTCGATTCCTTGAAGCTGTGTCCTGAGAAGCCACACTCAACATGTCTATATGAGTCCATTGTAAAATCGTGAAACTTAAACTGATCAAGACTGGGTGTGAAAATCTTCCCTTAATAAAAATATTTTGTACAAAGATTTATTCTTTTATTCCATTTACCTCTTCTCATACATGTATAGTTTTAAGAGTGAATGTTTTCTTCAAGGTTACCTTAAAACTACATTCATCAGGGTATTACTGAATCAAGTAAATGAAATGAAACTTATTTTTTCATTTAAAATATATAATATAAACATTTTTTACTATAAATAATAAAATATATTGTCAAAAAAGCAGTTGCAAAATCACAATTTAATATACAGGTTTACGTTTCTCAGGCAAGAAATTATATAAAATGAAAAAACATGTGTATCATCCAGAGGAATTCAGATACCTGTTAGAGATCACAACATATTTAAGAACATATAGTAAGCTCTGTGGAGCAGTGGCCTGGTTGAATTCTACATCCGATTACTATTTTGTCCTTTTTGGCCTTATCCACTTGATAAGTTCCCTTAGCTTGCGTACGGCTAATTAACTGAACTTCCGATAAAAATCAAACAACATGGAAAACGCAAAACTTTATTAACACTATCTCAACAATTTGCCGCAACTATACTCTGATAATAATTAATGTATTCTTCCGGATCTGAATCCCCAGAAACTGTTGGTGATTTTCCATTCGAGGAATGCGTTGCACTGTTTCATGTAAACATTCGCTGTTGGCTTTTCGTCAGCTCATCTTACCACATTTTCCTGACTCATGGTCAAAACAGAATTCTCACTATTGTTCAGGCGACGTTCTCGACGGCGCGTCCGTCGGGGTCTCAACAGCGCCAGCTACGGTTGATCACAAATATTCGCACAACTTACGCTCTCCGTTGTTTCACACAAGTCAGTCCCTCAATTCCTCTTACATGTAACATACAAAAAATCTTCATTAGACACACAACAATAAAAGATCCGTGGTTCAATCTCACACCCAACTATTTTTTCAACCAAGTGTTGTTCGAAGAACAGCACACGATTAACCCGGCGCACTCAACCAATATGATACGTTCCACTCTTTCAATTTAAACATCTACCCGGCGCAATCTACCAGAACGATACGTTCCCCCTCTTAGGGGTCCTACTTTACCTTTCGGCGTCTCCACCTTTAAATTGATTCTGTTCTGATTAACAACCCACAAGTACGATTTCCTGAATTTAACTACCTATCTAATATAGAGCTCACTCGCTTGGTATGTAGCGTATCATCTACAACTGCGGAAAGGGGGAATCGGTTGGAATATGAATCTGAACCAGGATCAATTAAACGAAGAGAACAAAAGAATTACTTTTTACTCTATCAACTAATTGGTTTCAGCCGACAACCATTCTCCCAAATATATATCCTTAAGCAAACATAGGGTTATAATTTAATAATCAAGATCACATTGGCGCACAAAGTATCGTACTAACAATGAATGAAATACAATTGAAATGTTACGTGCGTTCACTAACGCTCAAAATATATGTTGTACAAATGTTTAACGGAATACAGATGGAATCCTCAAAGACATCCCGCCGATACAGTCTTACCATACTAGATATACAGTCGATATACAGTCTTACCATACCATACTAGAACAAACAATGATTTGTGAATGAGCGATCAAGAGTGACTATTAGACACAGAGGAGATACACCGTGCTGGACAATAAACACCGGTCGGCATTCATCCCACAATATAGTAATAAAAGAAAAGGTAACATGATTATTGATCGTGTGTCTGATGGACACAACGATCCAAGATAATTCCTTACACAAGATGTACTGAAGGCACGTCTTGCGGAGTGCCAAAATCTCTCGACACTGCCTAAAGAATTTATAATATATTGAGTAATTACGAAGCACGCATTTAAGAGCGTGCTCCGGAGCGTGCCTCATGGCACACTGACTACTCGTTCACGCCTCTACCGCCTCGTCCATCTTGGAAGATGGACGCCCGAGGGGCAGAAGGGCCAATCAGAATTAAGATGACAGACTCACGCCACTGACAGGTCGCAGCTAATCATGGAGTTCTCACGCTAACCGCCGTCCAAGGGTCAGCGGAAGAGTGTCAGGTCTCTGCGTACATGTGCACGCAAAGAGAGAGAAAGAGCCTATAATTTATTATAAGAAATAAATAATAATATAAAAAGAATTTCGAAGTGTCTTGGCTACGAGGACCGTAACACATTATCAAACTTTATTTAAAGTTACGGAACTAAGAATTAAATTAATTACGGAACACGCTTTTAAATATTCAACTAAATTGCTTATCGTATTTGAGATAATGAATGTATGAGACTTCTACAATTATATTAAATGAATTTTAAGTGCGTGTGGGTTTCGGTTCCCGATAGTTGAGGTCCCTTTTTTCTGCTAAACCGTAAGGGCGAAACCACGATTCATATTCGACGTATACGACATATAAGCGCTAACACTAGTCGAGCATCAATCCTGCTCACCGATAAGAAGCCGAAGCTTCCTATCCATGACCACGGGTGGGGAAACCACTTCCCGGCAGAGGCCAACCCAATTAAGGGGCGTCAGGAGAGTGTTGGGGCACCCTCCTGAGGGCTATCGCTCCTTCCCCACCTACTCGGTTTAAAGAGTTGAGTGACACCCGAGATCTCAAGCACTTCGTGTAATTCCCAGCGTCCGATCCTTTGCCCGGGGTGAGCTCGAGATTGGGTACGGGGTGTGCTGGGGCATCGGTCGTTCGTCCAGTGGTCCACCGAACGGCTTCTCACTCGATCCAGGTACACCACAAGGGCGATCCTCCACACACTGAGCTGTGCCGAGGGTAAGCCCTCTCCCCATGTTCCGGGATACAAGCTGGATCCTCAGGCGTTTGATGAGTAATGGCCGATGCACACTTTATTTGCCTCTACCACCTGTCCGGAACATCCGTTCGTTTTGCCGTGTGGTATCTAGGATTAGGGCAGGGTGCGTGTCCCGGTAGAAGTGCACTCAAGGCGGAGGAACACAGTGCAACCCCCGCTGTTAGAAAGGTTTCGCTCTCAACGGCGGGACCGTCGAGGACCCTTACGATGTTCTCTGATCGTGTTAGACAGGTTTCCCCGTCAGCGTGGGTTTCCCCGACGAATAACCGCCAATACCCCTTGCGTAACATCTCCCCTCTTCCTTCTCGAACCGATCCGTTGCTCGGTGGTGGCCAGGATTGGGTACGGGACCCAGGAGACCATCTAGCGAACGGGTGTGGTTTAGCTAGATAGTTAGTGTCCAGTGAGAATTTGTAAAATGTAATCTGAAGGGATAAACCATGGCTACCGTGAGTCTCTTCCTCTCTATCACTACTCACTCTTGTCTCTTCCTCTCTATCACTACTCACTCGCCGTCCGCTGACACTCCACAATCTCTCGACAGCCACCGAACTATCACTATTGCATTTACTCTATTAGGTTAAGCTGTGCTTCTACACGTAACCGTCCTAGAAGCTCTATCCCATAGGCGTAAATACAAAATAGACTCAGCGACCTCTGCTATAGGTTGACCGTGATGTGTGTATGTAATCGTGTCAGAATTGATTCTGGGGTCGAGGACTTCTAACAGTATTTTCTGCTTCGGGGACACAACGTTGTGACTCCACTGTGTCCTGGTAGTCGCACATGACCACCACCTGTTCTGAGACGGCCTCCTAAATGACGGGGATGACAAGGATGACATGAGAATGAGGCGAAATGATGACGAGTGAGTGTTGAGGTAGAATGAATAGCAGGGGAAACGGGAGTGCCGCGAAAAAACCTGCCGGAGCAGGTTTTCCACCACAGCAAGTTCTACTTTGATCACACAGGGTTTGAACCAGCGTCTAAGGGAAGTGCGCTAGGCATCACGACACGGACCGCCTGTTTTCCGTGATACCATGAGACAGAATGTATTGTGTGGTGTCGTCCTCTCACTCTCTCGCACACCTACTTAAAAGTGGGAAGGAGGGATGCTGCACAATGAGTCGAGTTACCCCACCCAAGTTGAATGCGAGAGAGACAGAAACATATATCTTTGTTTTCCTTTTCGGAAACCGGTACATAAGATCGCTGGGTCCATTTTATATTTATTTCTAAGGTTATTATTATTATCACCAATAATAATTATTAATATTCTTGTTCATTCTATCGTGTCAAAAACTGTCATATTGTAACAAAGACATGAAGATTTCATCCTCCGTACATCAAAACTTAGCATGACATACAAATACGAATACTGTTAGTTTAAATGATTAAACTAACAGTAGTGATTAATCGCGACGAATACTGTTAGTTTAAAATCAATGAATGCATACAACTTTTTCTAAATTAAATACTGTGCTCCAAATGAATAAGATAATAAAAAGAGAAGTCACAAAAACAAGTTTACTCTACAACTACATCAAAAAATATTTCATATCTCCATTTACTTATGTAAATTACAAATCTATTAAATCTTAAACAACAGGCCATTCAAGAGAAAAAGAATGCCATTCATTGTCAAACCAACTAAAACACGCAGACTTGAGTGGCTATTTATTTGTTCGAATTTTTCAACAGACATTTTACCTCCCTCCCCAGCAAAAGTATAATTGGCTGCGAACAGTAAAGCACTTCTATGATTGTTCTGTCACCACAAGGTGGCTTCGTATTCCAGTGACACTTGTGAACTGATTTTTGAAAATAGTTTATACCACAATTCAGCTCGTAATATTTGTTTGGCAGCTGTAATGAACGAAACCTTAATTCATGCTCTCACATTGCTTAGGAAAATCTTAAAACATACGCTGAGCAATTGGCAATGCGGCAACGTCGTAATACGACCAATCTGGCAATGTGGCTAGCTACTTTAAGTTTGAACACTTTCGAAGTTCAATCTGCATTACGTTGAAACGTTTCCTAAGTAATTATTCCTTAGTTCATTAGTTCAACGTTTCTTTTAAATAATTTCTGTACTTGATCTCTTATGTTATTTTTAGTTTGTTCATTTGTGAATGATAGTATTCAATAATATATTTCACAAGGAATATTTTGAAGTTTCTTAAATTTCAATTAACCCATGTAGAAATTATTCAGTATTGAATTAAAAAGTAATCAATTCTACAAATATTTCAAGAAAACAATAATACAGAAAGCAATTCGAGAGATTCTAATTCTGACTGAAAAGTAAGTGTGATATGTTAATACACCATGGCATTGTTTACTACGCTCACCAACATTAATGAAGTTGGAACTATGTAAAAGTTTATTTGATTGTAATAAAAATATTGAATAGAAAATTGATATGCCTTAAGTTGTCTAATTTATATCCAAACAATATTTTCAATAAAAATACATTCATATAGCATCTAGATTTATCATAATATACATTTGGAGCACAAAATTTAATAAAGAAAAAAGTTACATGCACTTATTAATTAAACTAACAGTATTCGTAGCATTGAAATAGCATTCGTATTTGTATGACTTGCTAAGAATAGGAATACAGAGGTTGAAAAACTACACGTCTTTATTACACTTGAATAGTTTTAGACCTCGGGTAGTAATGCTTGTCTGATCAGATAAGATAAGATATTGGAAACATTTGCTTTTAAATAAAGAAGAAAGGAAAGAAAGACACAACGCGGAAAGAAACAAAGAAAAAAAGAGAAAGGAATGGAGTGAAAAAGAAAGAAAAAAGAATTAAAGAACGGAAGAAAGAATAAAAGAATAAAAGAAAAACAGAAGAGAGAGAGAGAGAAAGAAGGAGAGTAGGAAAGAGAGAAAGAAAGAAAGAAAGAAAGAGAAAGAAAAAAAGAAAAAGAAGGAACGAATGACAGAGTGAAAGAAGTAGGAATGAAAAAAGAAAAGAACCTATGGTATTAATATGAGTTAATACATTTCAATATGATTGGAATAAATAAAAGGGGTTTGTCTTTTTTTATTTATTCATATCTGAAACGAGGTTTTCATATTATTGCTCTCTGATTATTTTTTTAGGTTGCACGATTACTACCAAATTGTTATATCCTGGATAAATATGCCACTAGAAGATGTAATTTATTTGTTCCTTAAGTTGTTTTATATTATTTATAACTCGAGAATTAAACTTTTGTGTTATTAGTTCATATTTTAGACAAACGTTTTCTATATTTATTTAATTCCTTTTCACATATATGAAAAACTTAAGAGAATCGCAAATTATGTGAAATTACTTTCGACAATACACATCATTTGTAGGCAATGAGATTTGATTTCTTTACTTCACTGTATAANTTTGTGATTCGAATTATACCAATTCCATACCATATCTTGCAATTATATTCAACTTCTGTTAAAAACTATACTTTATCACAGTATTACGCAAACGTTTTTTTATAGAAAGTCTAATATCTTTTACATTGCCTATGAAGACCTCTCGAGGCAACGAATCTCGAGATGTCGATTAAATATAGAGAATGGTAAAGTTTATTGAAGTCAAGAATATAAAGAATATTTTTGTTATAGAAGTCAAAAATGTGTATAATAAAAAAATACAAAATATTTCTTTAATAGCGGTGTAATGAAACATTTTATCTCGTTACGATTTACCCGCCGCACGATGTCTGCCAAATATAGGCGCCATTTCAAATAGACCTACGATTGGTCGAACGAAACCTCCCCTGTCGAAGGGGAAGCAGGAGGAGAGAGGCGTTGCAAACTTAACAGATCCAAAACTGGTCAGAGCATGGGACTTAGAAAAATCAATGGGCCCTTTTTTGTTATCAGTAGTGTACAATACAATTTTCCTGCCTGGGTAGGGGAGTCCCATGTCGGTTGACACAAAATTTACAATTTTACACATAACTATTTCTTTTAGTGATATTATTGTGAAATTACAAGAAATTATTCTTTAGTTTGAATGCAAAAATAATGTAAACTTTTTCATAATTACAAAAATTAAGAAGTAAAGCGAACTACTCCACCGTTTTTCAACCCTCCTAATGACAAGGTAAGTTGAAACAGGTACACAGGTTGGTAGACTGTCATATATTAATTCAGATTTTAAATAAAAAGTGATTTTAAGAAAAACTTTTTTTTTATTAAGTTGTAGTACATAACCATAGTGGTGTTGTCATAAATTGTTGTCAGAAAACAGTCTTGTTATATATTACAAAAAAATAAATAATTGAGTTTGTTCACCTGGGGCTCATGTTCTTTAATGTTTCATTTCTCTTTATATGGAGTTCTACGAAAGGTGGAATAGCGTGATCTATAAATAAAGTACAATCTATAAATAACGATTATCGATTGAGAACAATTGAAGTCATCTTTGTCGATGGGGTATTAATATTGAAATTGAAATGCGTAGGTTTCGATAATTCTAGGCCTTTGTTTAAAATATTCTGTGTGATTCGAACAAAAAAATTTATGGGGTCTATATACGTAACACAATCAGAATTTAAATGAACTGTTCCCGTGAATAGAACTGTATGGTTTGCACTCACAACGAGTCTAAAATTGTCTCTCGCATTTCTAGACTACCGCATTACGGTTCGAAAACGGACGAGCCAGAGTATTATTTGAAAGATTGAATATTCTGCAATGTAATTAAAATACTCTCCAGATACTGGCGTATTATTGAATTGTTTTAAGAATTTTGTTTAGATTAATTCTTTACTCAACAACTCAACTGTTTTCAACAAAGTAGTAGTGCGTCAGAGATACATGGTTACTAATTTCAGAGCAGAAACTTGAATATAACTGTCTCGTTTATATTTTTCATTATAATTGAGTTTGTTCTTTTTTTGCAAAACTGATATACTTAACATTAGCTCAGAAAAATTCGGAAGTTTTTGATAAAATTAACATAAACACAAGCAATTTAATCAAGTATTTAATTTCATATTTCTGTATCATGTCAATATCATCATATTTCTGTCCATTATTTGGCCACAACTAAATCCCTTTGAATCCAAAATTACATTGTTAGTGTGTTTTAATATAAAGTTGCACGAATACATTGATTTTTAGGAATTAAAATGATTATTTACAATCTCAAGAACAAGAGTATAAAATACACGGATCCTGTCTCAGACGAGCAAAAAAACTCGCATAATGTTTTGTTCTAAAGTGATAAAATAGTTCAAGGTATCTTCATTTTTATATTAGCCATGGAATGGAAATCTTAGGACATTATTACACGTCTTTGTCAAGGATTACACGTCTTTGCTTCTTCACACAGTTCTCATTATTATCAGCAAGTTTAATTTAAGGTTCAAGATTTCAAGTTTCATCGTACCACCTTGTCAATAGAGACCTTCATCGAGAGCGAAATGGCAGTCACATTCACAACTTCATGAGCACGTCATTTCTCATAAGAGCTTTATTCCATTCGCATAAATTCTCATAGTTCTTTTGACGCCAGCTTTTACTCGATGCTCACCCCTCATTGGCAGAGAAGGGAGAAAGGGAGGGTGACAGTCATTTCACCAATTACAGCTGCTTGAAACCATTATGAGAAACTAGGCGAAATATTTTTCTGAAATATGTGGAACTCCGCTTTATATTTTCGTCTGACGGTTCTCTCTTGATAAAGGTCTCTACTTGCAAACACCCATGAAGCTTCGCCACGCGGCATGCAGGTGGCAGCAGCATCTCCGAAGTAAGTACGCGTTTGTTGGCATTAACATTTATGAGCAGCCGAATGTCTTAGTCCTTGCTCTCCCTACCCGAAGCCGTTGCATTAGGTCCACGATTACCGCCGTGGGGATCGAGCGGACGAGACAAAGAGAAAGGGAGCAAAGGGGAAGGAGAGAAGAGAAGGAAAGGAGATGAACGGAAGCAATTTACGAAACTTACATCTCTCCTAGAAACATCTTCATTCTGCATCCACATCCTTGTCGACTCCCTCCTTTAAGCCTCAGAACGTACGCAAATACTAGTGATTTGTTTCAATTTGTCCCTAGCTCTCCCATATGAACATGTGTGAAGGCAAGGTTTGTTATTGTTCCGCCAATCAGCGCTCCAGACGAACCAGAATGTGTATAGAAAGAGTATGACAGATGCGTCTCCAGGTTTCTGCCATATTCCCGTCAAGTTTAAATGAATGCAATAAAATTTATATGAATTTCTAAATATATTTCAATAAATTTTGTGTCGAAATATTGTCGCAGACTTCTCATAATCAAATGCATTTCAATGATTGACCTCTTTCGTAAGAGAGTTTCCATAAGTATGTTTGAATGACGTATCCTTATAACGAAAAAATGGCGGCTCTCTGTGATCGGCCACACTTTTACGAGACTAACTGAAGAATGAGATAAGACGATGAAACGGGAAAATGAAAAAGTACATCCATGAGGACGGTCTAAAAATTCGACGTTGAAATGATGTAGGATCGAAAACGTTTTTGTTTGAAATGGTAGTTGAAAAGTGTTAAGATTATAGAAGCAGATTATAAAGTGGACATATATATATATATAGTCTCTTATAGTATTGGAATCGGATGGCATTTCTACTGAAAAAATCAAATAACGGTTTGAAAAATTCTTAGATGTGACTAAAGTGACAAGTTGAGTTATTAACTTTGCATTGCGTTATGTAGACCTTTTCTCAGAGCGCGCGATAAACAGGCGCCAAATTCGACCGCAAGAATGTTCTAGAAACTGTGGCTACCCGGCCAGAGTAGTAGCTTGGGGGCTTGTAAGTGACGCGCTTGCTAGGCCAGAAAATTCTATCCGAGTGTGTTGAGATCAGGTAACTGCGGCTTCAAATACAAGTACATTGCTGTGCAAGGCGGTTCCAGACATTCATTATTCTGCGAACCCCGAGCGACCGTTCGCCGATTAGCGAATAGAGTGGATGGGTTGTTTGCTCTTTGCCGCGTCACGAATACCTGTGCTCGTCCTATCCGCAGCGTGTCGGATTTTTTAGCATATCAAATGAAGCCATGTTCATTATTCGGAATTTGCGGAATGAAAAAACTTCTGGAGCCGCCATTAGGATTATCCGCTAGTGTGGCCAACGCCTGTGTTACCACCACTGTCGGTTTATCACTGAATTACTGTGAGAGTGAAATGTATGTGATTGATGCTGGTATATATTTGTTGAACAGCATCTCCCTATATTCATCGAGCCGGGAAAATTGTGTAGTCATGTGGAAGNCTCCCTATATTCATCGAGCCGGGAAAATTGTGTAGTCATGTGGAAGACACACGAGCGGTGTAGTAGTCAACACCCTTGCACCATCAAAGAAGAAGTTTCGGATTCGATTCCCGGTTCATCGCCACTTTCAAATGGAGTCATGCGCTTGATATTGTTCACGTATCATTAACTCACTTGTACATACCTCGGCTGGAGGTTCATGTTTCTGGAAACTGTGTTGAGATCTTTGTTTCTTTCTCTATTTTGTATATTATTTTTTCTGTGCAATAGTATTTCTGTATTTTGCGTTCTCAAATTATATTCTTGTTTGGGTTATTATTTTCTTTTTTTAATTTCTGTGGGTTGTTTGATCTTTTACCAATCTCTTCACGACTTAAGGGCATATTTATTTTATTCTCTGAGACCCAACATTCTTAAAACATATAAGGACCGTTTTCTTACACCCAGATTTTCGCGCTGCGCAACGCGATGTGGGCTTGCCGGTCGCGCTGCGTTCTTTCAAATAATTGCTTACCAGACATTTGATGGACGAAGAAGAACAATTTAAAGCATATTTTAAAATCTCCCATTAAAACCTCACCTGCATTTTATAACCCATCCAAGAAGACCTTACTGTTTATCCATGAGTATAGTCTCCAACTACACCTGCTGAGAAACTTAATTAATGCCTGCCGTGTTGTTTAATGCTTCCTCTAAAAGTTTTTCAGCATACAGATTAAAGAGTGTAGGTGACATACAACATCCTTGTCTAACTCCTCTTCCAATTATTATTTCCTCTGTTTCTTCTTCATCTACTCTTACTACAACCTTCTGTCCTTTATAAAGTGCTCTAATTAGATGGCGATCTTTCCAGTTCAGATTAATGTCTTTCAATACTCTCAGCAATATATTCCATTCCACTCGATCAAACGCTTTCTCCCAATCTATAAAACACACGTACACATTCTTGTTCATATCCAGCATCCTTTCTCCTAGCATTCTCATACACGCCATTGCATCTCTTGTTCCTTTCCCTTTTCTAAATCCAAACCGATCTTCTCCTAAATGTTTTTTTGATTTTTCCTTCAATCCTTTTGAATATAATTCTTGTTATGGTTTTAGTTAGATGACATATAAAACTGATGGTTCTATAGTCTTTACATTGTGTTGCATTGGTCTTCTTTGGTAAGGGTACTAGAATGGTTTTCAAAAGTTCTTCAGGCCATATTCCGGTGTTGTAAATCTTGTTGATTATGTTTGTAATTCTAGTTATGGCACAAGGTCCTAATGCCTTCAGTGCTTCCGGTGGTATATTATCACAACCCAGTGCTTTATTATTTTTCAGTTCTTTGATTGCTTTCTTTACTTCCCACTCTTCTATGTTCTCCGATCTGTTTCCACTATTCTCTTCATCATCTTCTAGTTCATTCATTTTTTGATTATCTTCCGTTTTATACAGTTCTTTGATGTATTCAACCCAAATTGCTTTATTTTCTTCGACATCTGAAGTTATCATTCCATCTTTCCTCATCATTCCTTGTTTAGAGATCGCTTTTGGTTTCTTTTTTGTTAAGTTCTTCACTATTTTATACATTTCTTCAGTTTTGTTGTATTTTTCTAGCTCTTCTACTTTTTCACATTGTTCTTCCATCCATTTTTCTCTTGCTCTGTCCGTTTCTCTTCTTAGTTCGTTATTAAGTTTCTTGTATTGTTTCTTGCCATTTTCAGTTTTATCTCTTTTCCACATTCTTCTTTGTTCCATTTTCTGTATCATTTCCTGTGTTACCCATTCTTTCCTTGTTCTATCTGTTTTCTTTCCAATATTTTTCTCTAGTGATTCCAAGATGACATTTTTCATTTCATTCCAATCCTCTTTCACATTTTCTTTAGCGATATTGCTCTTCAGTTTTTCTTCGATTTCATGTTTGTACTGTTTTCCACCTTCTGTTCTTAACTTTTCATTATTCCACTTCTTTGGTGTTGTTCTTTTCTTCACATGTTTCAATCTTGTTCTGATTTCAATAGCAAGCAGATTATGGTCTGAGTTGACATCAGCTCCTGGATAAGTCTTTGCTTTCTTAATACTATTTTTAAACCTTTGATTAACCAAGATGTAATCTATCTGAAATCGCATTCTATCTCCTGGATTCATCCATGTGTACAGCCGTCTTTTATGTTGTTTAAACCAAGTATTTGATATCCAGAGATCATATTGTTTACAAAATTCTATTAGTTTTTCTCCTCTTTCATTTCTTTTTCCATATCCATATTTTCCAACTATGCCATGAACACTCTCCTCTCCAACCACACTATTCCAATCTCCCATTATTATTGTTCTTACTTGACCTTTTCCATTTTCATCAATTATTTCTTCTACTTGTTTGTATACTTCATCCACAAAATCGTCGGTATGTTCAGATGTTGGCATGTATACCTGTATGATTAGCGTATCTACCGGATCACTCTTCATTTTCAAGGCAAAGACTCTTTCGCTCTTGGGTATTAACTTTGTAACATATTTGTCCAGACTCCGTTTGTATATAAATCCCACACCACAATATTTCTTATCTCCTCCTTTGTATACCATCTTGTACTCATCTGTTAACAATTCTCCTTCTCCAATCCACCTTATCTCCGCTAGTCCCATCAGATCTATTTGGTTTTTCTTCATTTCATGTTTAAGGTTCTCAAGTTTTCCTTCTTTATTCATTGTTCTCACATTCCATGTTGCAATCTTCATTATTGGTGTTTTCTTTTTCTCCTGGATATTTCCTCTTTCTTCTATTACTTCAATTTCACGTGGCTCACCTCTAAAAGTGTCCACCCGAAGATCCGAGCGTGGACATTTTACTTCGGAATATTCTGATAAAGGAACTGCCATGTTTCATATATATGCCATGATCAGATTATATGATTTGTTAAATCTTTGTTGGAAGTAAACAGCTTAAATCGTTCTAACAAACCGAGAGTAAACTTGAAAATAATGTATCAGCATTTGCCAGATACATATGCAAATACATCCTTACTAGTTTTGTGTTTAAAATAAAATATAATTTTTCTCAAATTTGATATTCTGGCACTTTAATCTGTTAATTTGTATCAAAGATGTCAAATTAATAATTGAATTTACAACTACACACCATCATGGTACATCACGAAATATAGAAATGTTCATAAAAATACATTTCAAAACATTTCTTAACATTTCTATCGTTAGTTAATAAAATATTTAAAAAGATTGGTCGGTACAATGAGAATGTAATATGGATTTATACCTTCGTCTCATTTTATAATACAGTATTTGTGTAACATTTTAATATATTATTATAAATGTGACTTATGCCTTCTTTTGTGAATTTGACCACAAAATGTTCCTGTCGACAGAACACTGCCTGAATCATTAGTATTTTAATTTGTAATATTAGTTTAAGTATGATCGTTACAGACCAACTGCTTACACACAACGTATTCTCGCTAAACTGAGACATGTAAACAAATGGGTATCTAAAGGTACTAAAAATATATTCGTTTTCACAAAAAGCGTTCTTAGTGGCAATGTTGTGGTCATCGATCTAAGACCTTCTGTTTATATTTTAATTGCTATGATGGTCAAAATATACCGTGAGAGTATACATCTTCGCAAAAGTGTTAACAAATATTATGCAATAACAGTCGAAGAGATCTATCTTATAATAAACATTTTGTCTACTTTTTCAATTAAATATCGATTAATAAGACAAAAGTATGGTTATCAGACATGACACTCTTTTCAATACTATCCGTGGTACTTGCAGCATATTTAAAAATAATAATATTTGGCATTTTGAACATTTCACATATTTTAATTATTTGGCACTTACAATGGTCTCTACAGAGCACCATAATTTCTGATAATATTTTTATTTTTTTAATTATTTAATTTTAATTTAATCTAGTTGCAGCATCAAACATGTAATCTATTTTAAATTTTTCATAATTCTTCATTATCAATTATGACGTTCATCATATTTTTGTCTTCTCTAAAAACATATTTTTGTCACTTAAAACGTTACTCATTTACGTGCCTCAATTGAGGATTCAAGTCCTTTACGAAACAGTATTGCAATCGCCAATCTCATGTAAAAACGCTTAAGCAATCTAGTGCAGACGTTGGGAGTGAATTTTGTTGTGAGACGAGAACTTGTTTCTGAGGGATCGTCAGAAGTTCCATCAGCGTCTGCATTTGTTGCCTCTTCGAACGATATCCAAGCAATTCCTTGTAACACCCTTCCGGAGACCAAATGCAAACCTCAAACCCCATCCACCCATACCCTCTCTCTCTCTCTTTCTCACCACAACGCAAAGATGGAGTCGCGAGTGGCATTGGAGGCGGTAGCCACAGTAGGGGATTCCCTGATATCCAAGCGGTGTTGCCACGTCGCAGAGCGCGTGCGGTGAACGCGGTCAACCGAGGGGCACCTTGGGGCCACCGTGATCCATTACGAGATAAATGGGTTTCGCTAATTGCCGTTTCTCCAGCGTCTCGTCCCAACTGGGATTCTCGTCATTTTGTGTCACATGATGTCTTTTGGACACTTCGAATGATATACTGAAGGCATTTTATGAAACGCTTCACTCATTTATCGAATATAAAAACTCTCTCCTGATTGCTGGAAAAACATGGGATTAATGTCTTTTTTTCAGTTATTACCAAGAAGAGACAAAAAGAATTATTTTTCCCCTCCAGTTTTTTCTTCAAAATTGGTTTAAATTTATTTAATTTGTTTCAAATATTTTATTTTAATTATTTTAACTAAAAACTACTCATTATTTTTACTAATAATCTTCAATAAGGAAGTTTAAAAAGTAATGAATTATACGGGTATTTCTTTAGAGAAACATTTTCTCACTATTTTTTAGTTTCCTTTGTCAGCAGACCGTCATTTGAAATTTTAAAAGAAATTTGTAAAGTATCATATATAGTAAAAGTATGTTTAAATCAAATTAAGAGATTAGATAATACAATGACAGTTTGTCCAGCATCGGCAACAAAAGTAGAAAGATAGTTTAACGGGTTTTACATACGTATCTGCAATGAAGTAAGTGCAGTGGTGTCAAGTGAAAAAGCACGCAAACTAAGTTCTGGTAAGTAATGTGTCCGAATATTTTAATCATGATCACAAGTTCTGTAATCAGATAGCAGGAATAATGAGAAAGGAGTTTATAATATTCCTGGTCCATGCGATCATGCTTATCACCGGTTCTTGCGCAACGAAACTAACGTATATAGTGTGCGACAGTGTAAGAGACAATTTCTGAGGATAAATGAAGACAGAGCAACATATTTTCGTTTTTATTACGTACAAAATCAATGTATGGAAGTACGAAGCCATAAAATCATCATTCAGAAAAATCATTGATGTAAATGTATAATTTTTATTTACGATTTTTCGTGAAAAACTCAGCAATGCAGATTAACGTCACATTCCGTCATTATCAAATGTTTGACACACAATAACCATTGTGCACAACCTCACTAACTCCGTGTTCATCACACGTAAAGCCAATAGATCACTCGCACTGAAATTTCGCACACAAACTTTGCCGTAACGCCATTCTCACAGATAGAGCACATTGCATGATCAAGAATACTCAAATTTATGTAAGTTAACCGAAAATAATGCAATATGACTACCTAATCGTCAACTTCTACAACTTTAAGTAATATCCGAATCAATATTAATAGTAGTCACAAAAGTGACTATTTGTTGTAAAAGAATACTAGTCGATAGCCCACCAAACTAAGACCCAAGATAATATTCGTTCCACACGCTCGATGCAGAAATAACAGAATAGCACCACTCGAATCGGTGACCGATGTTGGCGATAATTTAAGTTAAAAGGAATTTGAACGTCTTGCCAACATAACGCGAGGTACACTTGTCATTACTCATATGATCGATGGCGAAGAAAAAGCGTTTGCTACACTATGTACAAACCCTATACCAACATCAAGCTAGTTAGACAGGTATAAAGCAGTTCTAAACTGTATATGACTATATTGACGACAGTAAACTAATTTACAGCTACAACTTTGCAATAAACACTGTGAGTTCCCGTTCATGATTTTTCTTAAATTTAGGTTTAAGTTTCTCGGAGTAAAGTAACAAGACTTTGAGTATAGAGCTATCTGAGCACGCCGTGCCCGTAGGTTCCTGCTGTCCGTATGTGCTTCCATTGGCATTACCGATTTATGTGCGAGAATTTGTGGTTCGAAATAACCTTCAAAATCGTTATGGTGACTTAGGTTTTGTAAGTTACAGAAAAATATGAGATAAGATAAACATTTGATAAGACAAATAATCAAAAATGTGTTTAGTAAATTATTAGCCCTTATTAACTAGTTTCTTATTTATTTGTTCACTCAACTTTTTAGGCCGGTCTCCAATTGAGAATAAAGAGTAGTAGATAAGTGAAAAACGTACTTTTTGATTGGTTACTCTCAATGCGTTTCACGAAGGTAATACAAGAAGAGAATGTTATCACATCCACTTTACTTAATGGCATATGCGTATTATTGACGATAATGAGAGTATAAAAAACATATTGTGATTAAAAGAACATTTTTCCCAATTCTTTATTAGAATAATTCATAAATGTGTGATCCATCCTTGAAAATAGAATTATTTCATTCTTGTTTCATTTCATTGAAACATTTCTCACTTCGCCACAACATTTTTACAGTGATAATACACTTTGAGTTATCAATTCTAAGTAGGTGTAAAATCATAATTATCAGTAAGATAATTTTTAAGCTGATATTTTAACCCAATGTTACCTCCTGTTTCATCTGTCTGCTATGAAAGTGAACGTGTTGCAAAGATATGGTAGAGGTTTTTCCCTTTCTTTCCAGTAAAGCTTCGCAATTTTTGGCATTCATCTCCCAAAATCATCGGTTGTGTTGGAAATTAAAAACTCTCTAGGTCACCGTAGTTTCATAGGAACCTGGTACGTGAAAACATGTGAAGGCTACTGAGTTGTAGGTTCCTATTTGTTTAATACATGGGTACTATCATAGCCTTCTATACAACAATTGGCTCTCATATTTGGCAACGTTGCATGGTAGGTCTGAGAATTCTCGTAAATATTTGCGTTGCATAATCCTTTATAATACCTTTGCGTTTTCACATTGGATTGAAGAATAGTGAAGCAACAAAATTGTGATTTAGAAGGTAATGTTTTTCAGCGTAATTGTTTGGTGTGATAATTTCAGTAGCATATTACTATAATCTATAATAACGCTGTTTTCTTGAGTAAAGACCTGATGTGGTATCGAAGATAACTCTTTGTAAAGAAGTAAAGTTATATCATGAAAGGTATGTTTCATTTGTTAAACCGCTATATATATTTTTTTACGGATAAAAATGATGAAGTTCGATTATACAAGATCTAATTATGTGCCGCAACCTCACTTTTCTTAAGTTTTATCCTCATGTTCTTTGGAGTCTCAGCTTACAGCGACCTGAAGACGTGGATGACGTACGCAGTTAAGTACAAGACAGTAGTGGTCGATCTCAAATTCTTAAATCTGTGAACAAAATGTTATATTATTTCTAAAATAATTTTAACTAAGATTTGTTTCATATTCGTTTCAATAATAAGTATCACAAGAATTTTTTTCCTACAATCCACGGTGTCCATGTAAGGTTATTTAAGACTTTACAGAAGTTTAAGAGAATAAGATTAAAACAATGTTGTAAAAGATTTCTGCATATGCCATAAACTCTCTTAAATTGATTCTTTTGAAAGAGATATAACACATTGAAAATATTAATGGGATATTGCGAGTCTAAACATCTTTTAACATTTAATTACAATATGTGTAAAATAAAAAGTCAGAAATGTAGGACCCTTTTTTCCAAATTCAAAATCATTCTCTAAAATGTACGCACAGTGTTATTGAATGTTGAATGATGCTTAGACTCGCAATAGCATATTAATCTTTTCAGTGTGTTCTCTTTCAGAAGAATACATTTAAAAGAATGATTATAGTTGAGATGTAGACAGAGGGTGTTCAAATTCTAATTAAATAATAAAATGCTATAGTCTACTCTGTCAATATGTTAATAAGAAAAAGCTTTTTTGCTCGCTTAGCGAGCGTCGTATAGATTTAAGAGAGTTTGTGACAAATGCAGAAATCTCTCAAAACATTGTACTGAGTTAAATAAGTTTTTATTGACACTGTGGATTGTATGAACAAATGATGTCTAAAAGTTGACTAATGATAATACTCCTTAAACTATCATACATCTTGTATCGTATTGTATTAAATTTAGTTTAACCATATAGTTTTATAATGCTTTCGGACTCTTCCGGACTCCTCTCCGTCTCATCGGACTACCTTTGACAGATAATACAGAATTGCCTTTCTCAGGCCATGGCTTGCAGTTAAGAAGGCTAAGTACTATCATAGCCAATTAACATTTTCAACCCGCGCTGTATGTACTTGGAAATAATGCAGTGGTCCGCAGCTACTTCGAATTCATTCGTCTATAGTCGACACTTGTCCAGCTGTCGGTCGACGCTCCTACTACTCTGTCTACTTGGAGCAACAGTCAGCAACGTCTATGGCACGAAAATCTACAGGAGAAACATTTTACAAAACCCACATTTAATTATCCAAAAGAATAAATATTATTCTACGTTCTATATGGTAACTGTTTGTCACACAAAATGAAAATTTTATGACATCTATAAAATTAAAGTGGAAAAGAAAAGAAAGAATCATAATTTCTGAAAAGTGCTCAGTCCAATCTCTTTTTTATAGTAATCTATGCTACGTACTCTTTACAGAACTGCCTGTCATGCTCTTTCTTAGGCAAAAAAGGAATCATGTTCTTTTGATCTTTCGATCGTAATTGACTTAACTTAAGAAATAACTTGGAATATTGTACACTGTATGTTTTTCACGCGCTTTCTTTTCTTCGGTACCGGAATTCATGGCCAATCTCAAGTTCACTATGTGATTCTTTTCCCTCTACATGTCCCATGTTCTCAGAATTAAACGTTGCTTCTTTCACTTCAAATTGATTGAATGAATAAATGAGAGACACATTGCTCCTCTCTTGTGAAATTGGCCATGGACTTAGAACTACCACCATTTTATGATGTTCTTGGGAACTCCTTATAGTTGTTTTTAATGGTGCTTTAGGAGTAGCCTACATAAAGGTCATTAGTCCCTTTATAGTCTTCCGTGGACTTTGCCCTGGTGATACGTAATTAACCATTACTTTTTGCACCTATCTAGTTTAATACCTCAATTGCTCAAATTTTGGCACTTTGCACCTTTCTTCCGATAAGTATCAATTGTGGACGCTCTATTTTTTTCATGTATAATAGTATTTGTAATGGGAAATGTAACGTGTTATTGAAGCTTATCTACAGTGGTAGTAGGGTTATAGTTAGGTTGTGAAAACAACTTGACCCACTGGAAGTGTTGGTAGGAGTAGATAGTAATAGTAAGAGTTGGAGATACAAGGAGAAATAGAAAGCGGATAGGAGGATTGCTTCTTCCACATGAACTGGGACATTGAAGTGAAAAGCTACAATTTTGTTGCCCCTCTGGTAATTGCCTCGAGCAAGCATGCTAGCCCCTGAGCCACCGGGGTGAGGTCCTTCTTCATTCGACTCCGATATTCAGAGTCTACAGAAGCATTGTAGGTAGCGAGTGACCGTTCTACACTCGCACATTGGAATTCGTTTCTCCCATCCTTCACTATGCTCTCCAACCCTCTCTCGCACTTCATAACCGTTGTTCCTCTCTTGACACAAACCGTTTCCATCGCTCCCAGAATGCGTCTCGAACGCCCGTCGACAACTGAACAGCGAACACTGCTCTCATTGGAGGATTCAGTGCGGAGATGAAGTTCAAAGGAAACGTTGTCCGAAGAGGTTTCGATATTGGTGGTGAAGCACGGAACTGTGGAGCGCTGTGGAGAGGTGAGGCGGTTTGGTCAGCCCTTCTGTGAAAGGGAGAGGATCTGAATAATGGATGCGAAGGTGGAAGGTTGGTGATCCGAGAGAAACAGGATCTGGCGTGGAAATTGACGTCATGAGCTCATCTCATACGCTAAACCGAATACGTCAGAGCCACGATGAGAGTAATCGTCGTTGGGAATTCTAGTAGTTGAAACTTTGAAATGAGAAAATCGGATGTTACGATCTATTGTCAGAAAAGACTTCACTGACGAAACATCTCATTATAGAAGTGGCACTGTCCTAAGGAAAAGATTCACTCATTCAAAAATGCAAAGAAAAATATATTTAAGATATTAAACTTAAAATTTTTAAGAGATGCTGCTTTTGTATAATAATCACTAAGATTATTTTTTAAATTCCGTTTTTCACTGGATGATTTAGGGTGAAATTGCTGGAATTTTTAATACTTTACAACTAATTAAGGTATAACAACGGTTCTTCTTGCTTATAAACGTGTTATTTATACCTGTACATACTTAAGGTTAAACCGTAAACTAACTAAATCCTACCCTCGTTCGCAGAGTAGGTTCGGCAAGTTCTTTTAAAAAGTAGAGGTAATTTAATTTCAAATTTTGTCTTCGATCTAATTAAATATACACTAATTACTATAAAACAGAGCATGAAATTAAATTTCATGAAATGATAGCCCAATGTTAAATGATTCCTATAGTGTAAAATTAAAAATCGTATCAACATCTATTATAATTCTAATTTTTTATTATATAATTTTAATTTCATTCTAATTTATTATCTGAAATATGGCGTCAAAACATTTCATCCAGAAATTAAAATTGGTAGGACTAAAAAGATAATACAGTTAATCCACAGTGAATGCATGATGTTAACGTTGTTGTCAAATTGCTCACTGCTTTTACATCTTCAAAAAACTTTATGAACATAAGAATTTCCCACAAATTAACGTTATGTATGCGTACAATAGATAGTACTACGTTATCTTGTTGTCGAAATAAGTACTACAATACTTTTTAAAGAAAATGGCTTTAATTGTACATTTTACAAAATTTTCCAATTAGTTTCTCTATTTGTAGAATATATTTAATGAGTTGATACTTTAACAACAGTATCATATATTTCCATATCTTTATGCATTGTATTTAGGGTCCTTTAGTGATATTAACATGTCGCAAAAATAAACAAGAAAAACTTATAGTTATAATTCTATAATTATTGACCGCGTACATTTCGATGGTTTTCTGTCTAAAAGAAATATATGTTTTGTATGATATGATTACAATTCAGTCAAACCAGGGTCCGCTTTCTTAAGACTGCAAAAAAAACAAACAGAATAGAAAGAAAGCTTAAAAATGAGAGCAAATACAATGGAAACGGGAAAAAATACTTGGAAAACGAAAAGCGTACTGTCAGATTTGGAAGAAAAAAATTGATACAAATCCAAATAGAAATCAACCCTGAGAAATGTCGGTTAGGAAACACATCGGACTAAATGAAAAGTATGGGCCTTGATATGAGTTGCGCCAAAGAGAACTCAAGAATTTCTGCAGTTAATCTGACCGACACCGGTATTGTTGTTTTGTGTATTTATAGACCACCTCAATCAGAACTTGACATATTTTTTCGGAACTTCGAAAATGTTTTAGAACATATCGCACATAAATCTACTAAATCTATCGTTATATGTGGTGATTTCAATATCGATTTCTTGAGTACATCCGACTCTGCACATTCACCAGTTAATCGATTCAAGAATCTTATCGACTCCTTCAACCTTATTACTACGATAAATGACCCCACTCGCCTCTCCGGCTCATCTCAAACATTGCTAGATCAAATTATAGTCAACAATGGAATCTCGTATCTCTCTGAAGTGTTTATCGCCGGATACAGTGATCACCTTGCTCAAGTATTGACTATTAATAATACACTAAAACCGCTTAAAATCCTTTACAAATTTACAAGAGAGTTTAATGACATAAATAAATCCATATTCGTAAATTATTTGCGTGAAGAAACATGGAAAGATGTTTACAATTGCCAAAACACCGACGACAAATTCAATGTATTTATCTCAACATTCCTAAAACATTACAACTCTAGTTTTCCCATAAAACGCAAGTTAATTAACACAAAAAAATACAATAGATGGATCACCCTAGGGATAAGAATTTCTTCAAAAAACAAACGCCGTTTATATTATCTTTCAAAACGCTATAACCAACCACCCGAATTCCATAATTATTTTCGTAAATATAAGACTATTCTCCGAAAAGTAGTCTATGCAGCTAAAGTTATGGAAAACGACAGGCATATACTAAAATCGAACAACCGGATGAAAGCCATGTGGAATATTGTTAACAATTACACGTCAACTTCTGAAAATCGCGAAGAAAATGTTTCTTTACTAAACGATGGCAAGATCGTGTCAAATCCTCAGGACATCGCAAGTTTGTTTAATTCTCACTTCTCAGAAGTTGGTAAAATAACGAACTCAATATATCCAAATCAATGTCCTCCAATTATTACCACCCACATACCCAATTCTATGTTCACTTCCGAAACTAACGCCAGTGAAGTCATGGGAATCATCAGCTCCTTAAAAAACAAATTTTCACGAGGCATAGATGATATACCTGAGTTTATTGTTAAATCTTCGTCCCACGCTATATTAAATCCACTCGTAAATATTTTTATTAGTTCTTTATCGAAAGGGGTTTATCCCAACATATTTAAGAGAGCTAAAGTGAAACTTTACACAAGAAAGGTAAAAAACTTAATATTGGAAATTACCGACCAATATCTCTACTACCCACTTTCTCAAAAATCGTAGAAAAATTGTTTTATAAGCGTCTTCTAGATTTTTTATAAAAAAATAACATTCTCTCTGACGATCAACACGGTTTTAGGAAATCCTTTTCCACTACAAGCGCCATATTTTCCTTCTTAAACGATGTTACCACATCTCTAGACCGTGGAGAAAATCCTCAGGGTGTTTTTCTTCACTTATCCAAAGCATTCGATGTCATTGATCACGAAATTCTCCTTTCCAAATTGCATTCTTTAGGCATTCGTGGACTTCCACCTCAATGGCTAACTTCTTATTTAAAAGATAGATATCAACAGGTAGAAATATCCTATACTAAAAATAAAATACTTGAGCGTTGTCTTTCAGAAACAAAGCCACTTACTTGCGGAGTACCCCAAGGATCAATTCTCGGCCCCCCTATACTGTTTTTATTGTATGTGAACATGTCATCATCCACTTCAGATTGCAAAATGGTTCTTTTTGCTGATGACACTAATTTACTATGTAAACACGCCAATGCTCAAAAGGTTTTGTCTAACCTTTCGACTTGGTTCCATGCAAATCGTCTCATTGTAAACACTGACAAAACAGTGTCTATGTCATTTCACAATAGTATCACAAAATCTTTACCCCAGGTTTCTCTTTCTTTAAACGGAACACAATTAAAAACTGTTACAAATACAAAATTCTTAGGTCTCCATATTCAAGACAACCTCAAATGGAATTATCACGTTAACAATTTTAATACCCAATTAAGCAAATTGTGTTACACATTCCGAATCTTAGTTAACGCAGTTAGTCCACGTATTTCCCGTTGCGTATATTTTTCAAACGTTTACTCCCATTTACGTTACGGCATTACCTTCTGGGGTAATTCCGGTCAGAGTATTCAAACTTTCAGAATTCAGAAGAGGATAGTTCGGATAATTTGTAAATCTCACCCCCGAAATTCTTGTAAACCTTTATTCAAAGAATTAAATATCTTGACACTTCCCTGCATTTATATTTATGAAACGGTCGTGTTTGTTAAGACCGAATTACTGAAGTGCCACCCTTTCTTTATACGAAACAGTCTCGTTCACGAACACTATACACGCAATAGTAGTAATATTCATCGCCCTAGAGTGTCAACCACTCTTTGCCAAAAGGGACCATACCATTCGGGAATCGTTCTATATAATTCCCTGCCCAAGAATATAAAAGATATTATGAAATTGAATATCTTCAAATCCGCGGTTAAAAACTACCTCCTGCACCAGTGCTTCTACACTGTAAAAGAATTTATTGATTTTAACAAAAGTTAAATTCGTCTTGTGCTTTATCACGCCATTGCTGTAGTACTTTTTAAACAACTTATAACAATTTCAAAAACTATTTTCTTGCATGATTGTGTTGTCTTATAGCTCATATTAATTTAGTTTTATGTGTACTCAACTTTGGCACGGTTGTGTACATAAATTCTGTAGCCCCATCCTGGCCCGGGTTTTTCTCCGTTTTTCCTTCGGGTAGAGGCGGATTTATCATACAGGTTCTCTAGGCTTTGTCTAGGGGCGTGTTTATTGTAACAATAAATCGTGAATTTAGTGTTATTTCAATTCTTATGATTTTTAAACACTATACTCAGAATGATCTATAGTTCGATAATAACTTGTACATGTAATTTTTTACTTAAAATTACAAGCATATTGACATTCTATTAGTATTATAACTCGCATCTAACTTTTTATCTTATCTAGGAACTTTTACTGAAATTTTTGAATCCGCCTCTGCCTTAGGGCCCTTGATCGGAATTGATGGGTTAGTCCCTTGCTTGCTTCCGGAGAGTAAATTAGTTTTTTTTCCTCCACGTGGTGATACGCAGTTTGTACTGTTTATTGACGATAAATTTATAAATTTATAAAAAAAAAGAATTCTGAAGATATAATCGAGAGAACAAGTTTAACAAAGATTTTAAAAAAGTTGTTTCACCTTAGGCCAAATAGGAAACACAAGATCACATTTTAATCCTCGTAAATGATGTACATAAGCCGAAATAAAAATATATTTGTTGCTTTTACATACATATTAGAGATAAACATTGAATACGATCCCTCGAGAGACACTGTAGAAAATATTTTCGGATCAGTATTTAACTTTTCTATCGCAAAGAATGGTGCAAGACCATTGCACATACTTTCTCATATGTTTCTCAGCTTGGACTAGAGAGCGGCATTAAAGAATTCTATTAGATCAGGGTTGATTTTAATTTGTCTGTTTATATTTTGTCGTCTCCATTTTACCCAGTTTAAAAAGTTTATCAAAGAAATATTGTACTAACAATTATATAAAAACTATCTTCAATTTACAAAATATTTTCTTTCGGTTTTTCTTTTTTTTNTCTATTTTAAAACATATATTTATTATTTATTAATAAATATAAAGGTAAATAGGATATTATTAACTCGAGAAATGTTTGTTCTATTAACTTCCTATTATTTTGTAACGGTGCTTATCTATCTCGTCAAAGAATTCTGTAAGTGTTAAAATATATTATTTACAATAATATTATTTTTAACGATTGAAACTGATATAATGCATTGAATTATAAAGAACATGAAAAATAAACAAAACTATTTATCACACATTACCTTCAAGACAAAACAAAAACACGTAGCCGAGTTAATTCTTCAAACGATAAGAAATAATATGAAAAACATGCATCAAAAAATATACCCGAACATTAAATATGACACACAGCATGCACAAGTTAACAAGGATATCCGGCGTAAGATTACGCAGCGGAATGATGCACCGTCACTGGCTGTCATGGATGATGCATTCACGATACAAAGAGAAACATATGATGCAGACATTCCTCTGTTCTCCATTTAAAAGTAACATATTAAAAAGACACATCTACAAACATA
>NNCF01126009.1:4187-16250 GCA_002313205.1 Laupala kohalensis
AGTGAAGGGTGTGCGGGCGGGAGGGTTTCTGCCGGAAGATGAATTCTAAATGGATTCTAAAAGAAGGGTTGCTATTGGGGAGAGAGAGAAGTTTGTTTGTTCATTTAAAATGTGTGTGTTGGTTTACTGCTATCTGAATGTCGATTGACTCTAGTAAAATTCTGTTATAATATTTATTTTCTATTTCTAGTATATTTGTGTGTGCGTGTCTGGGCTCCAGGATTGATTTGAGTCTAACAGGTGTGTAGCAAAGTGAGATTTGTCTGTCTTGTATTTTATTGCGTGTAAGTGCTATTTAACGCGGATAGCAAAATTCCTCCCTGTTTGGCCAATATAGTGAGCCTCACAGTTTCCACATTTCAGATTACATACGCCACATTTATTTAGGTTTGATATCTGCAGTACGTGGGAAAGTCTGTTTCTTAGGGGATTCTGAGGTTTAAATGTGGCGTGTATGTTGTGTTTCTTCATAACGTTACGTACAGATTGCGATGCGTGGCCAAAGTATGGAATAGAGATATATTTCCTGGTTTTTGGAGAAATAGGAGTGAGTGCGGTATGGTTGTGAATAGTTTTTCTTTGGCGTTTTCGGTTTATGATAGAGTCAATGAGTTGTGTGGAGTAACCATTTTAGAGGGCAATTTGTTTTATGATGAGTTTTTCTTTCTGCGGGTTGCTTTCTGAAAGTGGAATACTTAACATACGGTGTAAAATGAAGTGGAAGGCGGTATGTTTGTGTGAAGTAGGGTGTTGAGAAGAGTTGTGAATCACGATGTCTGAGTATGTCGGTTTCCTATACATATTGAAGAGGTGTTGATTGTTTGATAGGGTGATAGTCAGATCTAGGAAATTTATTGATTTATATTGATTTTCTTGTTCAGTCGTGAATTTGATATTAGGATGTCTGGCGTTTAGGAAATCAGTAAATTTGTCTAATTGTCTGAGGGTACCGGTCGAGAGAAAGATGACAGCATTAGCTGTCGAAAGTCGATTTTGGCAAATAAATATTTTCAGTTGACTTTGTTTTTCATTATTTTAACTTATCTTTAAAAGATAATATGAAATTAGTTTTTTTTAAATTCACCGGCATTATCTTTTTTCGAGTAAATTGTCTCTCCCTTAACTTTCGTCTTCGTCATAAAAGGTTATGCCCGTCAAGTCACCTGGTTCGTTGTGGCGTATCGTACCATCCTAATAAAGGGTCTCGCGTGACAAACCTTCAAAGAAACAGGTGGTCTTGCAGTTCTTGGCGATCTATATGGGCAGCATACTTAACTCGCTTTTAGTGCAAGAACTTGAAATGTATTTAACAGAAGGGAAAAAGTATTTTCACCTAAAATTGAAGAAGTAAAGAAGAACAGACGTGTACTATTTCGCGTTGGCGGAACAGACGAAGCACGTAATTGAGTTTCCAGTGAATATACTTATGGAAAGAATCGAAAAAAAACTTCATTTAGAAGCGTTGACGTTGAAATGTTGGGCTAGTTGAGAATTTCTGTTTATTTCATTCAATCAAACGTACTTAATGCATTAAAAATACGTGAAACGAAATATATTTTTTTTAATTGCAAATATTGCTTTTCTGCCATTATTGTAGTAATTTATATGCAAGTAATTTTATAGACATTTCTATTGCAAAGAATGACCTAGGACTAAATATATCTGTCACGTAGTCAAAAGAACACGTAAATATGAAGTCAACATTACATTTTTGTTCATCCGCCCTCCAATAATCGCCAAAATACGACCAACCACAGTCAAAATCTCTCATGTGATCACCAAGAATGAAATTCGAATTGTCAAATATTCTTTCTACATATCGCACCTGCATTGTCAGTTTGGTTTAACACTCTTCTTCGAGTATTCATATCACAAATCTGAAACAAATGCTGTGTTTTTTGAGTTTTGTACTCCGGAGACGGGATGCTTTTGATTTCCAAATTCAAATAACGAACAAATTTCACTATTTGTACATCAGCAGTTCCACGTTCAGTGAGGCAGGTCCGTAAAAGTTGCACAAAATAATTTCAGAGTATTCTATGTCTGAAAGTAACAACTCACCCATACTTTCAATCTATAAGGTGCGATCTGCCTACATCTTTTACAAAGAATTATATGAAGCAGTTTATAGAAAATTTAAAAGAAATACATTTATCTATGGCAATTGCATGTTTCGAATAGGGACAAGATATCTTTCATCATTGACTTTTAAATGAAAATGAGAATACAGTAAACAATGCATTCAAACCCAAACCGAATAAATAGTGTCCGACAAAATGAACAAGGAAAAAACGTAAGCATACAAACGTCAGTTCACCTTCGCACGAAATGGAGAAGACGCTGAATCTTCCTTCTTGCTTCACGGTAGGGGTGCGTATAAGACTGTAATAATGCACCAGCAATTCCATTTTGAGCAGAAAATTTCCAATCCCAAAAGTAAATTTAATAATCTATTAAAACTAGAAATGTTGAGATTGATAGACGAATATTATATAGATTGATACTGTACGAGTATTCATGATTTGTCGAGTTCATAAAATTTCGAAAAAATTCAAGAATTTAATTGTTATTTGTGAAAAGAGAAATATTAATTTTATATCGAAACTCCAAAGAAAAATCGTTTGAAATGCATGGATGTTGGTTAAAAAATACGTTTCTAAATAACTTATGCAAGACGAATTTTTTTCTATTAAGGAATTCCAAATCCAGAAAGAATAACCACATTACAAAATTTCTTCATAATACTTTTGTTTGTAGGAGATAAACCAGAGTGGTTCTATAAAAATCCCTTTTTGAAATTTGGACTGGGCATCCTGCCACTTTGTTTTATGACTTTATAAAAGAATAATAGTATAAAAATTTGATAATTAAAAATTATATTTTAGAGGTCACTACCAACCCTTATAATTAAAAAAATGTCTTTAAATAAATTTAGAAAAGAGCTTGGTAACGACCCCGAAAATATATTTCTAAATTCTGAATTTTTAAGGAATTCTTATTTCAAGACATAAAACAAATTAAATGGTACACCGTACAAAATTAATAAGGATATGTTCTATAGAATGTATTCTAAAAATATGAAATTTTAGAGGAATTTTATTTTAAGCCAAAAAAATTTGGGGCGCTCTCCCCAAAAGTTGAAATTTTAAGAACCACCATAATATAAACGTGTGTCTTGTACTTTGATTCAGGTCTGTCTCTCAACTCTGGGAATGGACAACCCTTTATTCGCAGACGTGGCAGACAACGCAACCAAGCGTCTTGTCGGTTCGGTCGCGAATAGCGCCATAAGTGGAGCGTTGAGTTTTTCATATCTTGTAACGTTCTTCCACCGAACGCAGTCAGTGCTGCGACCAGTAGCACGCTGCAGAACATGGTGTTTCCTTCGAGGGTTCAAGTGACGATTCTTCATTGTCTCAGAATATGTACGAGTTTACTCGATTGCTATGGACATGCCGTGATTTCGAAACTGCTTCGGAGAATTAAGAGGAAATTCGCGAGTTCGTGAAAGCACGCGAGTTGATGTGATGGAATATTAAAGTGAGCTGGAAAATTCCTTCAAGAACCGTTGTTTTAACTTCAGGAAAAGTTACCAACTCGATGATAACACAATATTCATGAGTAAGAAGAGAGATACTAGTCGTGGAAAGAGATAAATAACTCCTCATTTTCTTGGGAAAGTTAATGATTTATGGTTCACAATTTTGCGATGTCTTCATTTCGAACGCAATGATGTCTTCATTCAACACATTGGCATAATTACTTTTATTATAAATTAATTAACTCTCTAATCCATAAAACATAAGTTTTTAAGACCATTCGCTTTCACAAGCTGTTTTTATCACGAATCTAAATAAACATTTAATTGGGGAAGTAACGATATCTTGACTGAAAAAGAATTGTTCAATCATACTGTCATAAAAGAGACAATTTAATTTTCAAATATGTAAATGTACAAGTTTAAATAACAGGAAACAATGATTAACATGAGCATAACATACATATGGAACAAATATCAAGATTATAAAACATTTTGGAACCTAAATATTGGTTGGATTACTTTTTAAAAATCATGAAAGACATTACATAAACATTATGTAGATTCTCAGTGAACATATTGTCAATTGTCTTCATTTTCCTGTTTATTTTTGTAGACGCTTTTTGCGATTCATTGTTTGCCAGTCTGTTTCTATGTTCAACTTCTTGGTTTTGTTTTCCATGCGTAGTTTGAAAACAATTGTTTTCACAATTGAATATATCAACCACTTTCAATAGATATCAATCGATTATTACGCAAAAAATAGTGTACTTCAGGAATCAGAAAACTTCATTTCATTCTCTGAAAGAGAGTTAATGCATATTTGTATTTAATGAATTTTCTTAAAACAGTAATTGTCAGTGGAATTGTTATAATGTTGGGAACTTTTAAAGTCATTTCACTTGAAGTTTCGAATAGTAACGTAACGAATGAAATGAACCTGGAACAATACACTTGTTCTTCATGTATTGTGTCTATTGTACTTTTACATCTCCTTTTTTACTTTACTTTTCAGTTAACGAATACATTATTCAGGAATACTCGGGATTTATCAAAGTAATTTTGAAAATATTTCGTCTCACGAATGAATGCTGGTCCGAAAGGCGCTAGAAGTCGATGACCTCCACTCAAACACGTTCCTTGGCCCACAGAATCGACTTTCCTGTGCGAAGGGTGACGGAGACCGGATCCTCTAGGCAGATCCCTCATTTCCGCCAGTCCGCGCGAGGCGAACCAAGGGGCGTGTCCATCACTGCTATCGACGATGAAACGCGAGGGGTGGGAGTAGCAGGGGGTGAAGACGTGGACTAGCGTGACGCGTGAGCGCGTGGGCGGGTGAGAGAGCACGCCTCTACGTCGTCGACACGCAAGAGAGGGGCCAACGAGAGGGAGATACTCGGCAGTTCATCAGAAGCGTCGACGGCACGCGCCTTCAGCAGAGGGATTCCCCGGCGATGCGACGCAGAAGTAGAGAGCTTAATCAAGAGAGAACCGTCAGGGGAGAAAATGTAATGCGGTATTTCACATATTTCCGGAAAATACTGCGTACATAGTGATTTCAATCAGCAGTAGATGGTTAAATGATTGTGTCGTGTCTCCCTTCCTTTCTCCCCACTCCCCCAATAAGAGACGAGCATCGAGTGACAGCTGGCGCTCAAATGGCTCTGATAATTTGTGCGCAGTGAATATAACTGTTAAGAGAAATTACGTGATCTACAATTGTGTATAGGGCTGACAGTTCTCTCTCAATTAAGGTCTCTTAAGACAGCCAAGGCACGCCTCCATTCGCGAGAACAGATAAATGCGGAGAAACCCCAGTGCTGCCTAGTGGTTTAACTGTGCACTATGGAGCGGGTGGATAATATCATGCTCAACTAACGTTCCCCAGAAATGCTGTTTATTATGGAATCATGGTAATTCCCACATTCCAAAATTCTACGTTTGTCACACCATGAATAATAATGTCACTATGGTATAACATCTATAAACAACGGTGAAAAACAGATTATCAATTACCATGCATGGAAATATAGGAAAGGAAATAGCCTGAAAGAGGGATTCAACTGGATTACTCGTGAACATCCTGGGTGAAAAATTGTTGTAATATGTTAGATCATTACAGAAGAAACTGGAACCCATGCAGTTAAAAATGAACTCTGCACAATAAAAGGATGTTATAAAGTGTTTCATGGAATGTCTGGGTAGGAAAGTGGGGTCTCAATGTTTATTTGACTCATTATGGAAAAGTTTTATTTAAAGAGTTTTTAATACAATTTGTTTTATATATTAACAATTGCTTATCATTCGTTTAATTGTTTTTAAATATTATACATTATTTTACGATTTACGGTTCATATTCCGAGTCACCAATGTAAAAATATTTACTACGAAACTAACAATTATACATCTATGATTTAACAGAAATTAAAATGTAAAAAAAGGAGAGTCAATGACTTCATGGTGAAACGGCGACTCAATTTTCTTCCAAACACAGATGCGTAGAAAATAAAATATGAGCCTGTTTGCTAGGATCATGAATGAGATCACTCAAATTAACATTCAAATACTCAACGAATGAGGTCACCCTTTTATCTTTATTGAATCGTCTCTTAACTTCTATTAGCTCGGTTAATGAGTTATTTAGAAACATAATTTATATTTTCTATCTTTCTTTTCGTCCACTGACTGATTACCTCCAGCAACGATAACATCGTCTTTTACGACGCTCTGCGTCACTTCCCGACAACATGAATTTCTTTCCTCATCTGTTCTCCATGATTCCAACTACGCAACACAGTGGTTCAATACTCGCAAAATGAAAAACAAAACAAAACAAAACAAGTCAATATACTGAATGGTTGAAGGGATTTATAATGAATTCATCAGTAAAATCTGAAGAATCCAGAATCTAGTATGTAATTTATTATATGTAAATTCTCATCGCACAAAGAACGAGTGAAAAGTGATCAATAAAGCCATCTTCTTTTTAAAGTTGTCTCAGAAATTACAATTTCATTCCATTTCGGATTGAAATTAAGACAATAAAATAGAAATGCAGCTCGGAGAGTTATGAAAAAATGAAAGAAAGATTTTGTGGGAGAAATATAGTTACGGCCAGTGTTGGATACATTTCATTGAGCAACGTGCACATTACATATGTATTGTAGGATTACCTAACGAAAGACAAACTAAGTTAGTATTACAAAATATTCGGGTTTAAAATGGAACAAGCATTATTATTTCTTTAATTTCTCTGAATTTTTCTCACAAGTTCGCGAATAAACACATTTGACTTCAGAATGTCATTAAATGAAAACAATATTCAGTGTCACAAAACATGAACACTAATAGTTTGAAAAATTGCTGATATTAATTACAGTACTGCCAAATGGAAGATGATGACTCAATTTCACAAGCTTTTATTTGAAATACAACGTTCGTGAATGTTGTCCTTCTGTTTCAAAATGTATTGTTCATTTTTTGGCTACTTCCAAGTTTCCGATAGAACTGAAATTTTAGACATTCATGGTTTGTATGAAAATAGATGATTATGGAATTGGTTATGGAGGTGAGAAGTATATCGTGCATTATATTAATAATTCTCATATTTATAAGTCCATGCTAAATTACTGAATATTTGGATGAAATACGTTATATAGTGTAACGGGTGGCGTTGCACGAAAATGAAGACTGCCTATCTGTTTGTGGATTCGTATCACATAACACAATATCAGGTACAATTTCGTTGCCTTTCACTTATCTTCTCAATACAAGTCACGGCAACTGCACCCGTTCATTAACACGCAATATTCATACTACTCATCTAAACTTTACACTTTTATGACGCTTGCCATCTTTCTTACATGCACAAAACAAAGAACACGTAAATGTAAAGTTTCATATCGATTGGAAACGGGAATCTTATGATGGAGGTAGGTGGTATATTGTATTAATGCTTGTTTTATTTATACGTCCATGCTAAATTATTGATACGTAATAGTTTGAATAAAACGGGTTACATCGCACGAATGTGAAGTCTTGCTATCAGTTCCTGGTTTCGTAAATGGTAGGACACAGGAGTTCGTGTACATTTGACATATTATAAAAAAACTGCAATACTAAAAATATAAAATGAAAGTAATTAAATAAAATAAGCTTTTATTTAAAAATTTCTGTCTCAAAAGTAAAAAAAAAAATCATAATTATTTAAGTTAAAACCAAAAAAGTAAAAATACAAAAAAGTCCCTACCTTGAACACTTTTTGTACGTGCAAGTACTTAGAAGGTACAAAAATGTAGATATTTCTAAAATATAAAATATAAATTTTCAAAGCTTCAGGTGTCACGCGTCATAAATACTAATTCTGCTTTTAAATTTTTGAAAAGAAATCTAGGTGCTCCAATATATTGAGTACACTACAATATTTCCCTGAATATTTACAAAACATTACTATTATATTAAATATCGTTAAATTGTTTTCTATGTTACCTATTACATCGGTATTTTTATTCTCCAATGACCAATAAACTCTCTTAACACTAACAAAGAAAAACGGTTGTTAATTACTCCTTCAACACAAATAATGCAAGGATTTCTAATAATTACTACTTCCTGTAGAAAGTAACGCCTCAGCAGCAGATCAAGTCCAGAATACGAGGCGATGTACTCTCGAAAAGGTATTAACTTGTTTGCCTGTTACACGTTAGCTATTGTTAACAATGCCTAGGCATTACTGGAAATTTAAAAAGTCCTACTTTGTATGGTGATTCCAGGTATTGTTCACATTACCTAGTCACTGTGTACATTGTTTGATTTCCCACTTAACCGGCAACATGTGTACATCATTTTCTATAGCTCGTGTATGTCACGCAAGATACTCCTACACTTTATTGGATCTTTTTTCTGAGGAAACGCTTTACTTGTTATTAAAATTGATAGTCAAGAAGTATTGTTGCATTGCGCAAATAATCATCAACAATCGGTTTTTCAAGTGTTGTAATAATGTTTTTACGGACTTAGCATTTCAGAAAAAATTATGGAATCGTACTTTTTATTTATTTGTGTAGCAGCTCTGTTCGTTGCGAGTGAATATTGATGTGTGATACGCAGAGCCCTCGACATATGAAGGTTTCGGTATGCATTTTAGGCGATACTGTACGGTTTAATAACACGTTACGGCTGCTAATATCCACCTCATTAAGTGTAGTATTACTTAGAGATAATTTATTCCAATTTTGACACTGTGTCACTTAATAAGAATAAACAATAACGTTTTAAGATTTTCCATTAGAAGAATTAAATTGTGCCTTCATCCTAGATGATTAGACGTACTTGGAAAAGTGAGGAAGACTAGACGTTCGTAAAAATTATGACTATTGTAATTTTTCTATTTTTATCAGAGAAAAGGGACTTAGAATCCGTTAAAATTTAATTATAGGTATTGGTATTATAGGTAACATTATTATTGGTAACAAGCGCAAAATTTACGAATAAAATACGATACAGTCTACAATAGATGTTTGTTCAAATTATGACACGATAATGAAAAGACCTTAGTAATAACACCAAGCAAGAATGACGAGACCGTGAAAAATGTGATGTGACTTACCGCAGATCCACTGTAGCCGTTAAACAGCGAGTCCTTGTCTTCCGATCATGTTACTAGTTCAAGATCAACGATCTCAAAATTCGTAGCTTTTCCCTTCAACTATCAATGTGTCAGTTCTTGTAGCTGTGACACTTGAAAACCGACCCTCATTCTTCTATACACCTTCTCCTACTTCTAGTTTTACTAACTCTTACTACTACTGACTACTCGTACTCAACCTCCACGTGGGCCAAGTTGTCAAGTTGTTGGTAAACCCGGCTATCCGGCCACCCACTAACATTAGTCCTACCACCCACTTCCTACCTCTTATCTCCCTATGTAGATAGGCTTCAATAGCACACTACATTTCCTATTTACAATTATTACAATGAAAAAAAAAACTTACTCAGGGAAACACTGCTTGACTCTTACCTCTCTCTTCCAACGCGTCAATCAGTTATCACCCGTCAAGGGAAAGTAGTCATAAAAATTACCAATTACATAAAAACAGTTAAAAAGAGCGTAGAAGTAATTATTTTACAGACTTGTATCAGATGTCATCTCAATAAAATTCCAACTCTTTTCATTAGTCCAATACGGATCGCGACAGTGGTCCACTGTACGGGAAGCGCATTGCAGTCAGCTGTGAGATTCGCACCGTATATTTGCGTTGTTCCCCTAGCACTCTACTCCCATCCTCTCCATCTCTCTCTCTCTCTCCTTCTCTGTTTCTCCCTGTTCTTCCTTCCTCGCTGGGCAGGTTGCTAATTGCGGACGTCTCGCAACAGCGCGCCTCGTTTATCTCCCGTTGATGAGCCAATCAGCGCCCAGATTGGCCCATCACTCTCAACTTCAAACGTCCACCCCTTGTTCACTCTCGGGGTCATCTTCACGCGAACTTCCTGTGGGGGCGCTTTTGTTATAAAAGGTTGTGATTATTGATTTGCTGTCTCGTTTAAACAGATTGGCAATAGTAGGAGAAATAAATATTATGTGAATTCTTATAGACTTTCTCCCATTTCATCATTCTTATCTAATATTTATATTACATTTTCCCGATGTACCCAGTTTTACCGTTCCATTTCTTATTTATTTAATTACGCAATATTTTCCATGAAATTTAATTATCATCATATACATTAATACGATATCATATACATTTTCACAAACACGTCCCTGAATTTTTCAGTCCCTTTTCTGCAGGACTGAGCAAATGATTCGCATATTGGATTTGCTTTCTTGGTATTACACAATATACAAGACTAAGGCCAAATATTCGATGCAAGATCAATACTGCAGAAGCAAGAACAAGACCATGCCAGTAAGGTTACGAGAAAAGCCAAGACTGTGACGAAAATCATCTTCACAATGAAGTTCGTCAATCTGGCAAAAGCACATCAGTAGATCCAAATAAAAAGTAGGTAAGAGGTTTTGATTTTTTAAATTAATTAATTAATTACTACAAATGATATTTGACTTGTATTTATCTGAGGCGAACAATGCAACCAAACAGTTTAAAAAACAAAAATAACAAAAAAATATAGTGATAACGTACAATATAGGAACAGAACAAGACATAGATTCGGTATTTTTACTCTCCTGTCGTGACGCCTAGATATTGTAGTTGATCAGATAATGTTTTGATCATTGCTGAACTGTAAAAGGAACGAGGGCTACTAATATAAGACTTGTTATTTTATAAGGTTTTATTTGACTCTCTCACAATTTTATTTCAGCGTAAGATCAATAAAGGTTTTTTTATAGAATAAACTGTACACTATGAAAATGTAAATTGTAAGTTATTTATTTATTTAATTTATTTATATACAAACCAGATGTTTAGGGATACATTTTATGTATGAGAAATTCATTACAAAAAATCTGCAAGAGGTTTATTTTAGAAAACTGTGCGCAGACCTAGTTAAACTTAAAAACTAAAATAACAAAAACATGACAAAACTAAAATTACAAATATAAACCACGTTTATATAATACATTGATAGAGGATACTTATACTATCAAATCATTTTTTCTATGAATTGGAGATTAATTAGTCTTTGTGTATTTATTTCCGTCCAGTCTTTTAATTTTATTTTGATGTATTTTTTTACCATGATACATTGTTTTTAGACTTGTATCAAGTATGTTTAAAAAATTTGTTACCGTGATTTCTCTACTTTTTAATTTTAAAGAATTGTTTATTTTTGGTAGAACTAATTTATTTCTTGTATTTTTATTGGATTCTTTAAATTTTGTTGTCAGTTGGGATAGTTTTGAAGAATCGTCTCCAGAAAAAAGCATTCTTTGAGTGATAAAGGTGATTTTATGTTTTTTGATTTTTTTACGAATAATTTTTACAAGTCTTTTCTGAACTCTCTGCAAACAAGACAAAGTTTTATTATATGCTCTTCCCCAAGCAATGATGCCATCAGTTCCAATGCTATGGAAAAGAAGCATAGTATATGGTCAAGAGTGAACAGGCATTCATACATTTCGACATATTGTATATTAGATAAATTAATTACTTTGATTTTTTAAATTATGCTTTCAACATGGATATTCCACTTTAGTCTACTATCTATTAACAAGCCTAAATATTTACAATGTTCAACACTCTGTAGAGACTGGTTATTAATAGATATATTTATAATATTCGGTACACTATCAAGGTACGATCCAAAAGTTATATAGACTCTTTTCTGTACATTAAGTGATAGTTCATTTAATCTTAGCCATTCGTGTACAATATGTAGATATCTATCCATTTTAACTCTCGCTAATTCCCAAGATGCAGCAGTAACTAATATGACTGTGTCGTCAGCATAAGAAGAAATCGAATTTTTCTGGTATTATATATATATATATATACATATATATATATATATATATATATATATATATATATATATATATATATATATATATATATATATATATA
>NNCF01126009.1:22831-68330 GCA_002313205.1 Laupala kohalensis
TTTTTTTTTTTTTTTGTGGGGCTTTAGGGCTCGTCAACTCCAATACAAATTATAGATAATATCCAATGAGAAAATCCCTGAACTGAACTCTGGAAATGCAACAGGCTAAAACAATTGGATAAATTTAACATTATGGTAAAATCCTAACCTTTTTCTTCGTATATCCTACCGCGAGTGCTGCTACCTCCTCTATCGCCTCCATCTTCACACTTGAACTTTTCTTAAAATGGAATCGCCGGGACTAACAAACCTAACATCGCCGACTGTGACCGAACAATTGTCTATAATTGTTCATGGCTCGCTGTCGTGGGTCATATTATAATTATCATATCCTATCATACTATTATAACCAATGGCGTTGAGAAGAAAATAGTGCGGAACAATATTTTGTTTATAATTACCGGAAATATGAAGAGCGAAGAATACAACTTATATTTTCGGAATCGCAATAATATTTTTAGTAATATGGTATTAATGTTTTTTTTTCGAACCTTGATGTTACCATATTCTTATATTTGGCCCAATGATTGTTACCTGTATGTAACATTTGATGATGACCCGCACCTGAGGTCGAAAGGTTATGAGGTGATTTGTACTTTTTCCAAATACAGCATCTGTATAATAAATGGAGTCAATTTTATTTACACTTATTAACAAATGTTAACAATCATCATGATAAATTTAAACGAAAAACAATTGCTTCAAAACACAAGAAAGTGTTGGGTTGCAAATATGTCTGTCTGTGGCACTCGTCCAAAGGCCATGACTTTTTTCTGCCCTATGAAATTATTCACGTTGAAGCAATGCACAACACACGCTCGTTGACTATGGAACGATAACTGACATTTCCAAATTGAACGGAAGCCAATACATGACATCAGGATAGGGTCAAGGGCTCTAATGTCCTTGACGAGTCCCAAGTGAAAAAAAGGATAGGGTTAGCTGAGGGAAAAAGATCAGCAAAGGATGTTTGCAAGTAGAGCTCGTTTCCAGATTGCATCATAATTTCCAAAGTAGGAACAGAAAGTAACTTTTTCATATAACGGTCCTGTACTTACATTCAGCATTTTCATAAAACAAACATCTTTCAGATCGTATAAGCCCGTTTAGATATTTCATTGTACACACATTACCAGAGAATTAAGCAGTTAAAAAAGTTAATCAACGACAAGCTTGGAACATTCACTAGTAATTTGATTTAATAACATTGATACGATAACATCAACAAACTTGCAATTGGAACTATGAGTTTTCGTTGACTACTTTTCCTTCAAATTCCACAAACGTTTTGAAAATATAAACACTATCGATATTATTGCATTTCCTGAAAACAAAACTTGAAACTGGAGTTTATAACCTAATCATAATAACCTTTGCCTCTGTAACACAAATAAGCACACACTCGACACTTCCTACATACAGAAATACTGAAATCACAAACTACACTGTCACCATGGAACAACCCGATAACACGTTGCAGCAATTTAGTTAAAACCGAAGAAACACAAAACACACCAAACAATCTATTGACCATAATAATACTTAACCGAAAATTCTTATAATAGTAACCCAAATTTGAGGTAACAACCGCTTAGACATAAATGAAGGAATATTGAACAACTTGAGATTACGATGACAGAACCTGTGGACCAACTTTTAAAAATAAATCCAAACATTCTCCATTTTTGTCTTTATCATCATTCTGAGAAATTATCATTGAACAGTAAGGTAAAATGTCAGCTTCGTGAACATGGAAATGGTAAATCATCACCACACTTTACTTATTAATATATTACTTTCACAAACACATAACTTATCGAACAATTAATAAATGATAGGAATTACTTACCTTGCCTACATGTGTGTAAAAAAAGTCAATGTTAGAGAAATACTAGCAATCAAGTAACTTAGTATTATTAAACAAATTTTTTAACACGTCGGTTCATTCATTCAATTAATAAGTCATTTTAACGAAATAAGTTCATTTTTTATCCCTTTATCACTTCATAAAAAGAGTACTAGTTGAAACCCCTAAGACCTATTTGTGACAATAATTCGAAGCATATGCAATTTTGATGTCTCATACAGTAAAAAAGTCTAATTCATTTTATACAGCCCAATATATGAAGTGAAACGAATCAAATATGTAGATCGTGTTGTGTTAGTCAATCCTATTTGTTACCCACTACCACAGACTATAAACGAGACTCCCCTCTCCCATACTAACGCTGCGTTAACAACTTTCAGGCGCTGCGTTAACAACAACATTATTAGGCGCGCACTACTCCGAGCCTAGTTCTAAAAGCGGCCACTAGGGCGCGTGGCAGTTCCCCATTTCCCTTCCCTGTACCGCCACCCTTCCAGGTACTCTACCCCCCACTCCCACGATCTCATGCTTCATAATTTCACAATAATTTAGCTGAAAATACTTTGCCTACAAAAATTAACATTTGGGAGTAGTTAACTCGATGTATAACTGAAATATTTTACTACACATATGAAATAGAAAATGAAATCAGGACACAGTTGACAGGAAATGTACACAAAGAAAATACATACTTGCTCTTAATTATATTTAATCATAATAAGATTACAGTACATTCTCATATGAATGGAAATATACATACATGTATACAAAAATGGGGTATACTTGCAAAAAGATACTCATTTATGTATATCCACCAACTATTCAGATCAATAATAAATAAATAAATAAATGAGACGGATAAAGAAGTCATATGAGAAAAAAATGCAGGTAAATCCATAAAAGTGATACAATTTTATCAAACTTTTGGGGAAATCTGATTAAATTCCTACCTCCTCCATTGGCTGTATAGAAAGCAGTCAATGGAATGTTGGTTTTGCCTTAAGGCACAATGGTGTATGAACCCCTCTGCTCATTGCATGAGCGAATTACATGCCACAAATCTTATGAAGGTAATGTAGAACTAATTGACAAAAAGTTAATACAAGATTGATAATTGTTCATTTGATATTTAAGACAAAAACTAAACAAATGATTCTGCCTTCTAATTGGTATCAAAGAATGAAACGAGAAAGAAACGCGATAAAAATTCACAAAATTTGTACCAATGCCAATGTTGATTTAATAGAAAAGTTTACAGTAAAACCCTTTATATATCCGCAGGATAACGTGACTAGATTTATCCGTCTCATGGTTTAAAAAGAACATTACCAAGTTACAAACACCACAATATACAATAACTCAAGTAGTAAACTAACAAACTGAAAATAAAATTAAATAACAAAATTTCAGAAAACCAAAAGAAGTTACAATACACTCAAGTAGTAAATAAACATAGTGGAAAGGAAATTTGTAAAAATGCAAGTTTACATTAAAACAAAAAAGGTGGCTCAATGAAAATTGTAAATCGTCTACACACTACAATAACGTTATATAAGATGCAAACATCAATTTCTCTCCAGTTATTCCTACCTAACTACCACGTCAGGTATAGTTACAAATAAACGTTTTACACAAAAACAGAATCTTACATTTTAACTAGGTACTATTTCTTTAAATTTTTGTTTTAAGATGAAAATTTAATAGCATTTGTGTCTAGTTAATGAACTGCCTCCTACGTAACCTTACACTTCCTCAAACGTCCATACTATCCAGGTGTATTATTAAGTTTGTTATATTTATTTACCCAAGTAGAGACTGGCGAAAATCAATGAGATCACTCTTCAGGTCATCATCACAACATCTGGAAAACACAACAAGAATACAATATTATCAGTCAACATACTTATTGTAAAAATCAGTTCAAATACTGTAACTTAATTCAGCAATGTTTGTTATAATTCATTGATCACAAAAAATACAGTTTATACAGTTTTAGCATAAATATAGACCTCGACATAAATTAATAAAATAAAAGTAAAATAATAGAATTCGTACAATAGATATCTAATAACCGTAGCCTAAATAAATATTAATATTCCGTAATAGTACAAAATAATAGTATTTTATATTAATTTCTACGTAGTCTAAGTTAAATGAATATTATGAAATGTATCAAAATTATTATATTGTTGTTATTCTTATATGCAATTATTATTGTCATTGTTGTTAGTACTATGACACGCCATACATCATTGTTATAATCTATGTGGTTCAATAAAATATTATATTATATTATATTTATGTTCATCATTTCATACACAGACTTCATTCATCAATACATTACTTAGATATTATAGATAATAAATTTTTATACAATACTTCATGTAACATTCGTTTTCATTTAACATACCATGGAAGTCGTCCTGGGTAAAATGTGTGGAACACACTCTCATACTTCGTGCGACCCGCACACCCGTCAGGCCAAGACAATTTAACCAGAGTTGTCGTCCACAAGAGAATGTAACAAATATATTTATAAATAAATAAGCAACAATAATCGCAGCAAAGCGACTGAGCTAAGTACGTCTGCCCACGCGGGCAGTGGCGCTAAGTCAACAAGAATTACTTACCTTTCTGGTGGGGAAGGGAATCTCATGAAAGTAATGTCCAGGTTGCCGCCAAATGCGCTGAAGCACCCCGGAACACAGCAAACAAAAATTCGCGACATGACTACAGCAAATTCGCAACAGTGCTACGTACAGCAGCGCACACAGAATGTAATAAACAAAGGCAAACACTAGCAGCCAATAGGAGATGGGTGAACACGATCTTGCAGCCATCTATTGAGCGCTACAGTAAATATCTAGAGATGAGTAGATGGTGGCGATGTCTGGTTGAAATTAGGCGCGCACTACTACAAGCTTCAAACCTTAGACATTTTCCCCCTACCTTCTTTCCTCACCCTGCCCACTACATTTGAAAAATATTCACGAATCGCATTCTCATTCGTGCAATACTTCAGGTGTTGCACAAACAAATCTATTGTTGTAATATATTGAATATCATGATACTAGTCCAACAAATGAAAGGAGAAAGAAAATACAAATATTACGAGACCAATGACGATGACCTATACATATTTATGCATTTTACTAAAAACAAATTTCTTTTGCAAGAACAATGAAAAAACCAAGCCTATATTTAAAATACAAAGAGCAAATTAGTACATTTACAAAATTGTCAGTCAAGTTAGTCGCAATGTAAATGTTATAAATAATACGTGTTAATAACAATAATTTTAGAATATAGAAATTAAGAACATTCTGTGTGACATGATTAAATTAGGACACTTTTAATATAAATAGACAGTAAATTTATTTATGTATAAAAACATGTTTCATTGAAATACAAACTAAAATGCAAAAGAAAGGAAAATAATTAATACAATTCTATCTCAATTATCAGCAAAGATCAAAATGAAAAAAAAATGTAAATTTTAATCATCAAACTCTCGAAAAAAAGAAAATATGTCAATTATTGTCTTCTACGAAATACATCGGATGATCTCTATCAATCCACAGACTAAACTAAGAAACCTTGAGGGGAAAAAACCCAATTAGAATTGAATTTTTAACAGTCAATACATACATTTTAGCCACAATTACATAGACAACAAGGCTGTATAAATACACGCCATCCTAATTTCAATTACAATTATGCGGAATAAGACAGATTCCCGTACCTTTTATATTTTATTATTTCATTATTACAAGTTAAAAGAAAAATAGCACAATACGATAGATTCAAGACATCTTCAGATATTTGATTTACCATCAAAATATTAATGACATGTTTTTCAAACATGATACATCAGAAAAGTCACTGAAAAATTCCAAGTTGTATGAAAATCATTACAAATAACAATTTTAACAATATTTTGAATAATTAAAGACAACAAGATAAAATGTCATCTCAATATCCTTCCTCCAACCACAGAAGAAAAAGCCCTCTTTCCACATACACAAAAATACCCTGCTAAGTAGAATCTACTAGTATCCTGAGGGAAACTTGTAATAATATTAAAAAAACAAATAAGCAAAACAAAGAAATATACTTAAGTAATCAATATTAATATCATAGAATAGTATTTATTGAAATACACACGAGTTAGTTCTGCTTTAAATTTTTAGAAAATAGATTGAGGTTTACACGTAAAATTAGAATTCATACAAAAATTTATTATGGTATATTATAAGTGATATGGCACGTCTTCATCTTAAAAATTTGTAAGGCTCTCCACCATATTTGGTAATAATATAAATTAGTTAGACATGTATAAAGCTTCGTTGATTGCAGATAGGCAAGTGGTCACTTGTCAGGTCAAATTACTGGTTTACGACGGATTAAACAGTATCCAATAGTTCTCATTTTACGATTTGTGTGCTCATCTTACTGAAATTCAATGATAAAGAACTTCCGGGAGGTAAATTCTTATTTAATAAAATACTTGTATTCAATTCAATGATACAACAATGAAATAAGAGGTTACCACGTATACCTTGTCCAACAAGGAACTTGTTCAACACCTGATTGTACATCAATTACATTTCCAAAATTTTACAAGATATTGAACCTAAGGTGCATTAAAAGATTTTTACCAAGAAATAAGTTCCAAAACCATGTCAGTCCCCATTTCCACATGGTTGTGTCAAGCATCATATGATCATGGATTATCTCAAAATATGTCATGTTCATCAACACACACACACACTTGCTGTGAAATAAAATAAGTAAAGAAAAGTTCTTTTAAACAAATTTCTATTGAAGTTTACTGAAAATAAATAAAATGTACTAAAATACACAAAATTTAAGGACTCTTATTGGGGCAACACTAAATGTTATTTGTAAATGGATATAGCCAAAATGGTGGATCAAAAGCTTGCTGCGAGAGTTTTCTTTGTATTTTTAATGTCTACCATGATAATTAAAATCTGTACTTTAAGATCTTGATGTAGAAATTATATCTTTTATTTTTTTCAAATACATTCCAACATTTCCTCCAGTCAACTTCAGGTGTTGAAAAACGAGAAACATGACAAATATCTTCACAGTATGAACCAAAAACAAAGGAATGAACCAATAAGCAAAAAAAAGTATCATAGCCATGTGTTATAACAATATTATAAATAGATGATAAATGGTCATTATCAGATTGCAGATTCAATGCTTCCTTTGTACAAATAATGTGAAACATTTATGATATACCAAGATCCCAATAATTTTCTTCAGAAAAAGGTTTTGAATATATTCCTGCCTGTATGAACCTCCCATGCACACATTGTTAATCCACACATAATTAAAGCAATTACTTCTCAAGAACATTAAAATCTTTCATGGGTGAGGCACGGTCCTCGAAACCATTTGAAGCAATAATGTTTTTAACGCTTCCATATTGTTATACCTTTTTGAACTGCTTCTTAATAGTTTCATTACGTACAAAGTTGTGATGAAGACATAATTCGAAGAAGAATACTGTAAAAAAAATCCTGAGGCAGGTCACACCATAGCCGACTCATCTGTAATTAATAAACCAAATGATTTAGTCCAGGGACAGATTTTTTGTGTCTTGAGCTCTTATAGTATTTACTTCTCTCAGCAAGACGAAGACATATCCAGACTGACATTTAGAATTTTGTTATATTTAATAAAAGCAATATTATTGGTTTTTTATACGTATCGAATTTTATGAATCATGTTACTGCATATGACCAGACCCAAAGCAGTTGTATTAACTTGTCTTTGCCGGAGCTATTTCGAGTCACTTAGAATTTTCATATGTGATTCACGCATTTGGTGGCATATTTTGTACAAAGTGAAAACATGATATTAAATGTTGCTCCAAAACATATAGAACAATGAGTTGATGTCTAAATGAATTTTAGTTATAACTAACTCCTTTGTTCATTCGTTATCCCTATTCAAAGAAAACATTGAAACCACAAAACAAAAATGTAACCACAAAACAAAGATGTAACCACCTAAAATTTCAACTGTAAGATGATCAATTTTTACAAACAATTTTTGAAAAATGTTATTCATACAGTTTTACTTCAATTCAGACACAAAAACAATTTAATTATGTAAACCTCCATGACTTAACATTTCACTTTGCTTTCACCTTTATCACTAGAAATTTATTTGTTCACATGTCCAGAGAAAGTATTATCCAGACAGTATCCACTCGAATCCAGAAACTAGACGAACACTGGAGATTTGAAAATCACACAATTAAATGCAACTTTGCTACTTGTACATAAAAATAATGTATAATATCTAGTAATCATTATGTAACACAAGGTCGCAGTGAATATTTCCAACATCGAAAATAACTAGAGTTCACTAGTCCACAGCGAAACTCGTGTAACCTAACATATTAATCGTTTTATTAGAGGCACCACTTGTATACACTTAAATGAAACTTGCATTACATGCAGAATACTTATTTTCAAACTCCAGTCCTCTACATTGCGCGAATCTTTTAAAACATATCGAAAATATACGAAGTGGCTGCATTACGGAACGAAGGATCGCGTGGTAACAAGTGATATTATTCATGGAGTTTCTATACTTTTACAGTGACTTTATAGTTCATAGAACACAAAGGAATAATGCGTGAAGGTTCCTTGATTAATGAAGTAATAAAGTTATAAAATCAAAATTAAACATGGGAATAATCCTACATTTAAATTACTTAATTGCGCCAATAATGACAAATTAACGTAATTTCGGCAGAGAGAGAGAGAGTAAGTATACCTTATACACGTAAGTATATATGCGTGTGTGTTGTTGAACGCAGTCAAAACATCACAAAACCTCTTTGATCCTAGCGGAAAATTGTTTGAGGGTATCAGAATATCATTCATGTATACCCACGAGGCAGTAAACAAGGTCAACTTGTTTCAGACACGACAAGCCCGACAGCAAACCTAATGCAAAGATTTCCGAAATATCATATGAGAGCATCACCTACCCTGCACAAGCCAAAAGCACAGAAATTGCTGCATCAATGTAATAAAAGCAGTAACAGGCACGTATGACAGGCATTTCTTCTAATTTCTACACTCGCGTCGTGTCGATTGTCAAAGCCACATTGCGCACGAATCGTAATACTTCAGAACCGGTAACAAGATCGAGCATCAGTCGCCAGGGATAGAATGAAACAAAGCATCAAGGCTATAACCGTACATGATAACTTCACTAATTTATCAAACAATAGCTACGTACATTAAACACATTGAACACGATGTGATTTGAACAGGCAACATTCTGATCCAATGAAATTAAGAAATCAACTCATGTTACGTCATGCCTCGGAAGGAAAAATTCGACCGACGCGGTTCCCGCGAGATGTATACAGTTGATTTTGTATTACATTTGTATTATTTAATTTGCTCCTGGGGGCACGGTATTAATATGAAAATATGGGTCTTCTTTTGAGTAGAAATGATAAGCATGAGCGGGTTATTTCATTAAAATAGTATTTTTTTTGTTTTCGTCGATTATGATTGTTTATTGACCGTAAATTAAATGGAGAACGCACTCGACCTCTGAATTACTCGATTATTCTTTCTTTTTAATAAGTCAAAAGAAGAATTTAAAAAAGCATTTTTTAGTTATTTTTCTTGATTCAAAGCAAGTAGTCCTACCCACTAATTTTCTTTATAAAACTAGACGATTATTTGCTCATTGCGCCTTGAGTACTCTATATAACTGCTCTCGACTAGGTGCAATATGACATGCATTCCTGAAACTGTAGTCAACGCTAGGGAAAAATTGAGAATTATTTGTCAGTACAGATTCAAGGTTAATTGTGCAGCACTGCTACTCAGGAAGGATATTGAAAATTTAATTCTTAAGGAGAAGGACCCATGCAAAGAAAAAGGTGAACACGAAACCCTATTAACGACTGTCCCAAGTTCTTTTTTTTTTTCTTGCTCGAATGGAAATTGCGATTAAGAGGGTAACAGTTAACAGAGTCCTTTACATTATCAATAACTTATATCAGAACTTTTCTTTTCCATAAAAGCACATGTTGTACATTATATGTCAAGACTGTAGTTCGTGGGGGGGGGGGGNCGAGGAGGGTCATGTAAAGATATTTAATCGAAAAAGACGGGTTTCCTTAGATTTCGGAACCTCTAAGATAAATAGTGACATGATGCCCTATAAAAGATCAGCAGGTACGGCGGTTAAATACCCCAAACTTAGGTTGAAGTTGTGAGCTAGGCTCATTGGTTACATTTCGATTGCATTGTTTCTCTCACAAGCAACTTAACTGAAGGGTGGATTCATCCAAGGATTTATTTATTCTTGCTGCTGGAGGTGAAACTCAAAATGCTGTACTCAAATAAGTTTTGGATTAAACATGTATAATTATGGATTTGTAAAATTAGGATTCTGTACATAGGTTTTTAAAACCAATATGTAAAAGTATTCTGATCTTACAATATAGATAGTTTTACTTCCTCCTGAGTAAAAGAAGATTGCTTCAAGAAGATTGCCGGGTAAATTTTAAAATGATGTCCAATAATCCCATGCAAATGGAATTTTGATTTCGGTGACTTCTGTAATCGGAGAAGACCTGAGTATTGTAAAGCAGATTCGTTCAATTAAGGCCTTGATTTGCTCGTGTTTCTCATCATGGGTTTGAAAATTCTTCCGGGACGTATAACGATGGGCTCTACAAACCCACATTCATGTACTCTGCAATGTTTTAAGATAATATATATTTTTTAAATCTTAATCTCGTTAAATAATTTGATATGATTTCCTAACAAAGGCTTAGTTTGTATCCTTGGTGTGACACGCAACTCAACAACAATTTTGTTACGAACTAATACTACACACTTGACCGAGACTCCAAATTCACGTAATATTATCATAATTCATCAAAAATTGGAAAGTAAAATAAAGAGCAGTATAAAACCGTATTTCATTCTCGTATAAATGTGATCCGTAATTTGTTGAAATAACTGTTCTATTTAAGAGAAGAAATTGTGATATTGAATGAAAGGAATGGTTAATTACTCAAATAATTAAACCTATAAAATATGTTATCTTATTCAACTTTATTACGGAACTTTGGTCATAATAATTACTCAATAACTCCTATAATGTGTTCGAAAATGATTAAAATTCCATTCATTACTTCTTAGCGTTAATGTTAATAAAAAATATCGGAATTTCCATTTTTCGCACTGAGCTGAACATCCTTATTTCTGGTGAGAGTAAATATTTTCTTAGCAGATTAGAAACAACGAAGAGTCGTGTCATCCAGCACTGTCAACTTTTCATAAAAGATGTTAAAAGAAGATGATGTATTGGTATTGCATACATTCACAGGGAAAGGATTTTTCGAAATTCCAATTTCAAATTGTTGATTCAGGGTGAAATGTGATACGTTGATTTTTGGTGTACACTTAACTTTTACGAGGGATAATCTGTATGACAACAACAAAAATTCCCGTGCAAAAACAGGTAGGATTGGCCAGTGATCTATCTACTATAAACTAATAAATAAATAAACTTTATTGTCAAAAACGCAGTTACAAACTGTGTATGACCACGTGGAGGATAATAAACAAATTTTACTCTCCGGAAGCAAGCAAGGGATCATCCCATCAATTCCGGTCAAGGGTCCCAAGACAGAGGCGGATTTAACATACTCCTAACGATAAAAATAGTACGGCACGTGTTATAATATTAACATAATACCAACAAATATTATATCTAATAAAACACAAAAATATTCCGATCAAGATCCCGAAGGTAGAGGCGATTTCTCGTTTCGGTACACAGGTTCGAAAATGAGAATAAAGGAATGAGTTACGTGTTATACTATCAACATAATATCAACACATTTGTATTTAAAAGAATACAAGATTGTTTTTTTTCTACAAATACGTATTATTATCAAATCTTATATACTTCGTAAAATAAATTATTCGAAATATATTGTTTATAAATCGTAACTATTGAAATAACTCTAAAATCGTGATTGAATGTTACAATTGTATTAATAAAACCTCTACCCCTAAGCAAGAACCTAGAGAGCCTATTCATAAAAACTGCCTCTACCTAAAAGAAAATCGAAGAAAACCCCGGATCAGGATGCTTTTTAATTTCTTTTTATTCTTCAACTGACCATGGAACCCGTTGCCATGACAACAACAGTATTGCCCAAGTGTGGTCCTGCCTATTATACTTATTTACGTCCAAGATTAACAAATAATCACTTACGGTCTTCCTTGGACGAACAGTATATTTTGAATGGAACACAACGTTTTGACTCGTGATTTGTGTCGTCGTCAGGTGTAAACAAATTGTAAGACGAAATAATAATGCAGGAATAGAACAATTGTAGATCGTAAATATGAACACAAGTTCAAAAAGAAGTTGAAATAACGCAAACATGTTATAAAATTGTATCATAAATACTCGATAGTTTTTCTGTGTCATTGCTTTAATCCAAACTTACGTTTGTGTTTTTATAAATATTATTTCAGAAATGTAACGTTTATAATAATTAACTTCTTTGTCTAATATCAATGTGACGCCGACTCAAACCACGAATCGAAATGTGTTCCAGTAAAAAGAAAACAATAAAATTGTTTTGTTCACACATAAAAGGTCGTAAGTTATAATTATTTATTTATTAATCCTGCATAATATACTTCAGATATGTGGCTCAGGAGGTTTAGGCAGAAGTCTCGGTGGAAGAAAACAGTTTTTGGTTAGCACTTTCAGTTCTCATCGTATGGTGCACCAGTAGAAAGTACAAAGCGACCAAAAGTCGCATTCAAGCATTAATATGAACCCTCATCGTTATAATTACGAAGTGTAACCACCTAAACAGATGTGTATCCAGATTCGAAATAAGACATTACAACATAGGTCTACGTCTATATGTAAAGAAGTTTCTACAAAAGCGCTGCTGAAGTATTATTTTGCCGAAACGGAGGTGTTTTTCATGAATTCGAGTAATGAAAATGCCTTGGAAGTTTACACCACACATTGTGGTAAATGATCGCTGTGCACCGAACATACATTTGGGTAACGACTACGGCTAGCAATTTAACATATAAAAAACTTCATAATTGTTCGCACATTTTTAATTGATAAAAAAAATCCTCTGGGGAAGTCCAGAGTAATCTAAGGATTATTTCGACCATTATTAGGGTTGTTTCCAAAGTAAATATTTCAAAATTTTTAATATTTTATGAGTGGGTATTATTATCTTATATCGATGAAAATATATGGTAAATTGGGAGACGGTGGAATACAAAACGTGTAATGAAATTATATTTTTCGTTTTTTTGTTTTCTATCATGAAAATGTAAAATGTTGCACGCGTTTCTGATCAGATTATTTTGATTCCTAAATTACAATAATCCTAACTCTAGAACATTTTCCCGAAGTTAACGTGTACAGAAATACATCAGTAAACCACTTTAAAAATATTCCAAACAAAATTTCATGCGTAATTTTCTTTAATCCTAAACCACAGTCCCATCACTTTGCCAGCACACTTACGTTCCCCGAATACAAAGGATTAAATCAACGCCTCAGGCAAATGATAGATTGAAACACCACATCAGGCGCACCTTCTATTTTACCGACTTACAATCAATTTATCCCTGAAAACAAGAGCGTACGTTATAAGCACCTTGGCTGCAACAGGCTAGCAATTCATTATCTGCTGGGTTGAACCACGCATGCTGGATAAAGCTCTTGGCGTGGGTTGAAATCACAGAGTCTTCGGAAGCGCATCCTATTATCTCGAGTTGATTTCTCGCTTGATAGCCTCAAATGTTGTAACCGATGCCACATGGGTCAGTTGTTTCAGTTCTTCACTTGTTGCGAATCGTAAATTTAAACTCTCTTATGTCTCGAGGCGTCTGAATGGTCTCACCTCTCCGCGCAGGATGTCAAGAATCAATGAGAGATCATCGACTGGTGATATGTCGAGGTACTACTTATATCGCAGATCGTCTCACATTATGCGATGCATTTCCAAGGCAAAACATAGACTATTGTCGAAGTAATGTTTCAACATTCTTCTTAAAAGCAAAAACAAAAAAACAAAAACAAATACCCTAATTTTCCTTTTTGTTTATTTAATTCTCAGGAATATACGATTTATCACAAGTTCTTTCCACGTTCAGAGTTTTCACCTTATTTTACTTTACTTCCAAAAAAAATTTCTGCATTTTTTAATATTGACCTACGAAAGTACAAAGAAGTAATAAGGAATTTTGGCCAAAACAACAAGTTTTCGAAATGAAGCATTTTATTTACTACATTAAATTTAAAGTCTTAAAAAGGACGAGAAACACATCACATTTCCTCTTCACTTTCATAGAATGGATCTTGGATTACCAACATCTATGTTCAAATGGTATGAGAACCAAAGAAAACTCATAAAATTCACGGTGCTAAACATAGAATGATAACAAAATTGTATATGGTTAACATACTCGTATGGTTTGTAATAATGATCTTGAACATTTCTAAGTAATTTTGAAAAGTTTATGTATGTTCCTTTATGACTCTTGATTGAAAGATATTAAAAAAAGTTACATCCTTCAAGTTAAAGAGAATTATACAGGACAAAATTTCCTTTCATGTCTATAGAAAACCTTCAATTCTAAAAACACCTATTTCGGATGACACATAAAAACATTTCGCCCGTATTTTCATTATTGTCCTCGAATTCATTAATAAACAGATCTTTATAAATCTCCCAATCCTAAACAAGCGTCATTCACGAATGTATTACATATACATGGGCAGAAATGCTTTTAGAACATTACGTAATTTATTTTTGAAAAGTTTCCTTAAAATCACCACATTGCAAACAAAAAATATATATAGAGAAAAATATTTCTATATTTTACATAATTTATTTTATATATGGTATTGACAACAAAAGTTTTTTTTTTCACAACACTTTACTTTAAATGACGTTTTAAAACTAGACATGTCGGACCATGTATTTTCTACTACAATTATGAACTATCTAAAAATACTCTTGCCTCCACAATGTTGTCCTAAAGTTTTTTACCACTACTTCTATTAAAACTGCCGTTTTTATTAAAAATTTATTCTCATAATGCAGTTTACAAACTCCCATTCGACTTGGTTCTCTTAAATTTTTGGACAAGATCTTGATGATAAATGTGAATCCAATGCTAGGATCAGATGAAGTTCATGTTTAACAGCAAATCGCTTCACTTCTCTAGCAACATCAGAGATTGCTCGGTTTCTAAGTAGATTGCAATTGATGATAATAATAATAATAAACTTTGTTGTCAAAAAAAGCCGTTGCAAACTGCTTACACGAAGGACGAAGGGAATAATAAGCTAAGTTACTCTCAGGAAACATGCAAGGGACCATCCCATCAATTCGACCAAAAACCCAAGGGCAGAGTTGGGTTTAACATTTATAAAAGAATAATTTAATAAATACATACTATTATTCATTTATTATTCAAAAATCAATTCATTTATGATCAGATATTATGTGGTTCTTTGAGTTTAACAAAGCAAAAGTATTTATGACATTCCCGTCTATGGAAAATCTGTCTCTACCCGAAGGAAAACAGGAGAAAAACCCGGGCCAGTATAGGGCTACATAGATAATGTACACAACTGTGCCAAAGTAGCGTACAAGGGTGAGTTTGATTGCGTATGAACCAGGAGGCATTTCCCATAATCCATAGCACCTCGTTCTGAAATGTTTAATTCTTGCAATATGAGTCTTTTCAATATAACCTCGTATTTTTAAACGATACTGCCAGACTGCTTATGTTCCTGGTTATAGTCCTGATATTTATATTAAAGAAGATACGTTTTGATGTATTTTGGCAAGCTTTCAACACACCCTTACAGTCACCATCTATCAGCTTGATAATGACTTGGTAATGAACGGTGATTAAGCGTGTGGATTAAAGAAAGAAGAAAAAAATAACATTCACAACATTTTTCACAGAATCAATGTCACAACCGGAGTCGGTTGTGACTCGCGCCGAACACACATCTACGGTTCGACATACAATTAGAGAGGTACTAGCTCTCAATGTTACGAGGAGTGTAATCCCATATTAATAGCCTTCAAGGTCGCTTCAAATTCTTCATAACCATTACAGAAACATCAACAGATGGGAGAACTCCTACAGTATAGAGTCAGACGCACATTTTCGATTTCACACTCGCCTACGCTCCGCATTATTCAGACGTCAAAGGAGCCTATGTTTGCTACCCCTCCATCCCACGGGTTGATATGAAGGGTAAAACACGTCAGACGGGGACGAAGCAATGATGCAAGAACAGCACAATTCTTCTCTTTATTGTCAACATTAAAAAATAAATATTTATTCATTTATTTCTCTATTTAATAAAAATAAAATATCAACAAATTAATATTTTCAGAAGAAATATCGTAGGAAGGAGATATAGAAAATCATCACATTTAAACTATCTATTATTTCTTTTATAACTTGTTTTAAACAAATTGAATACGACGTAATTGCTGTAAGTTCCTCGACACCACATCAGGTCCCCTCTATAATTTGATGAAAAATTTCGTAATCATCTTCCTCTTAGTAGCCATTATTCTAGGAGAGAAAAACTTCAATAAAGTACGGGGAATTATCATTGCAATTATTGTTGTTGTTGTACCGTAGAAAGTAAATTACAATTAATAGCACGTATATTTATCTTAAATACATTATACTGTATATCAGTTGCCATTAACGGCTTGCTCGATACAATGGATCGACTGATTCGCAAGGACTTACTAGAAACATTTTATCACGGAAAAACAGTTTTATCTATTTTACTTGAATAATTTTTTTACGGTGAGATTAATTATATTGATGATTATCAAGACAGTATCTCATGTACAGAAATGTATTTGTAGATGTGTAATGCGTTTTCAAATATATTTCAAAAACGGACCACTCTCCAATAATCTAAGTATCTAATAAATAAGTTTCAAGTTAATATTTTCTCATTTTTAATAGTGTGTAAACTAAGGAAAATTTATGAATTTGTAGAAACATGTTCACAAAAATACAACTTAAATATAATTTTCTTTAAAAGCTACAATGACACATTCTTAAAGACTCTATTATTCTTTAAATTATGATACTAGAGGTGCGACTCTTCGAAGAGAAATGAACTTTTCCATTTTAATTTTCAAGTTGAGAAAAAAATACAAATGAATGATTTAATGAGAAGCACAAAAAATTCTTCATTACTACGAAATAATGTCTCGCTTCATTAACCTTTACGTACATCAAAACGTTTAACATAATTTACTCCAACAAAAAGGGAGAAGACACGTCTCTTCATTATTTCTGACGCAATACAAAAAGTGCTCGAGTTATATACTGAGTTCTTCGCTAAAAGACAGGCGCCTTGCTGAGACTAACCATTCAAACTTTACCTCCAACGCCAGTGAGAAGTCAGAGATAATTTAAGGCATCCACAAATCATGATTTCTTTTACGTGTCTTTTCGTATCCTCGACCGAAATCTCCCCACTCTAAACCCTTCCCTTCCTTCTCGTAAAGATTTTGTTACCAAAAGAAAAAAAATCACAGAAAAAGACAGCAGGTGAAAAAAAGTTACCTGACATTACTAAAATGAACTCATCAGTGTTGGCCATTTAACATATACAATTTTTAAACTTACTGATTGCAAAAAAAAATCTCTAAAGATTGCAACAAACAAAAACAAATCAAATCTTACAAACCATGTCTAAATATAACAAAGAAGAATTAGTAGTTTTGAAATTTTAAAAATCAGATTTACCAATTTTTAAATGTTAAAACGTTTCGTGATGTAGCATTAAAACAACACACTAATAAGATAACTCTTTGTTTCACTACTTAAACAATTACTTTTGACGAGAAAGATTTTCTGCGCTTCTCATTATCTGGGTCAGACCACCCTACACGTGTTAGTTTCCTTTCAATACGCTCAATCACCGACACACATTTTAGTGTCGAATTTAAGTTTCATTGAAATGTAAGTATTCAGTGCCCGATTTTAATTTCACAGAATTCTTTTTGTAACTTATTATTGTTTCAATCGCTAAATATGTTTACTTTTTAATTTTTCAATTGTTGAATAATTTGTACAAAGAAATTTTATATAACATGAGTGTCAATATAATTTAAGAATTGTCATTGATCACGCGTATTGATTCTTTGTTTGAAAGACTACATACTGCAGTTGCATATCATGAATATTACCAGTTTCATTCATGTAATGTTACTAAGACAATCTTTTCTTTTTTTTTCTTTTTTTGTAAACCCTGACGAATGCCAAACCTGGTTGAAACGCTGCATGAGTAAATATTAGAGTCTACAAACGGTCGTTAAATTTCATAACTTTATGTTGCTTTATCTTCAGTATGATGAAAAAAGGAAGTTATAGTTTTATTAAGGATGTTGTCTTTTGCGTTTAAGCCAAATAAAACAAAGAATTTCTTAAATAATTCCGACGTTTCGACTTTTAATTTTCGTTAAATTAACTACTTAAAATACATCACAAAACATCCACCCATTCCAAGCTCCAAAATCGTAGAATTATCTAGGATTGTTGCATGTGTACCAAATGATACCACATATTAGAATCATCTAGGATTGTTGCATGTGTACCAAATGATTGTAACATGTGGACGACTTTGAAGTTTGGAATGGGTGGATATTTTTTATGTAGTTAAATTAGGCCTGATGATGACCAAAATTAGGTCGAAACATCGGCATGATTTAAAAAATTCTTTGTTTTATTTGGCTTAAATGCAAAAAAAACAATTTCCCCAGTGATAAATATTACCAACAACTCTCATATCTTTATTGTTTATCCGAATGAAATAAAAATGTTATCTAATTGTACTTGCTAACATCCCTGAAAACTGACGTGTTTGCGTATTTCTACGTTTACCTTAATGCAGGGGGAATCGGGTCCAGTACAAGTGTAATCCCTCTCCCCGCCCATGCTCCTGAGTCTCATCCATTTCGCATCTTCTCTTGGCGCCATGCCTCGGTCTCACAGAGAAACACGCGGAAAAAAGCGACAAGGTCGTAACGAGGGATGACCTGCAGTCAACGTGGAAGGGCAGCGAAGAAAATGAACGAAAGTGGCGCTGTCTGGGTGGGAGAGTGGAGGTTTGGAGAACGTAGAAGATGAATTCTCGGAACGGGGTAATCGGATTAATGCCTCCAGAAGTCCAACTCACGACCTGTGAGGTCTAAAGGGGAATGAAGACGGTGATGAAATGGGTTGTGTGGAAGTAAAAAGACGCTGAATGAAGAGGACACAACAGGGGAGACACAATTTAAGTTTAAAGAAATGGCCGCATTCGTCTGACTGAGTACAATGAAAACTGAGAAATACAATGACAAGAAAGGAAGAAGAATTTTAAAAAAAACACAAGTTGAATACAAGGTTCTCACAATGATGGTTTTCGTAATTAAAATTTAAGAAACCAGAATTGGTTTAGAAAGTCATTACTGTGACTCTATATAATATCTATGATCTATGGTAAACAAAAAATAGTGAAATATAATCAAGTCTGACACAGTGGCGGATTTCGGAGGGAGGATTCCGAACACAAACCCCGTCCCTCAAATTGGAAAACAACATTTTCTTGTATTTCCTAAAAAAATTATTTGTATGGTAATCATACCTATTACTTGCATTTAGTAGTAAAATTATATTCTTACAGAATCATATATGACCTTTAAATTGCACCTTTAATTACCATGAATTACCATAAAATTTTACTCTAAATTTTGAATTTTCCTTATTTTGAAACACTTTTGAGCTTAAAATATACGAACACATTGGTGAAGTAGTGGGGTTATGTGACTTTGCAATCACACACCGTATTGAATGTTTCAGCGTTATCCATTTTTAAGCATATAGTTGAAAATGAGCCATTAAAAACCAAAAAATGTAGCTAACTATATTCAAAGAAAACCTTTTATTAGTTCAGAAGCTCAGGTGGAATTTTCATACAGGTTTTTCACATTTGCTTTCTTTTCATAAAATGAACGTCTTACGGATTTTTTATTTTTCAGATGGAACTATTTTTTCAGTGTTGCTTCAAAGGGCAAGGAGATACTAATTAAATATGTAACAAATTTAATTTGAACGATTAATAACGAATAACAGCAACGTGAACAAAGTATAGTTTACGGAAGAGGAAAATTAGACTCTCTTCACGCATTGCCCAAGTATCAAGCAAGGCCATTCATTCTAGTAGTCATGCTTTTTAAAAGGAAATGTTTAATTATTCACTGTGCTGTCTCTACGTTGTGATTCGTTCGAATTCAATAAATATTCTATATTTGTCTTCGTCTCTTACGGGATTTGAAGAAGCTGTGAGAAAAAAACCTCATAATTCTATTTAAAAATTCAGTAAATATATAACTGCAGCTAAAAAGCTGCAATTCATTTGAATAGGTCAAATTATTAGCTCCGTATCACTATTTACCTTAGGAAGTGAAAACTGCATTTCCATATCTTTATACGTTTAGAAGATATGAGGTGTTTACCGTTTCTGACTCACCCGATATATAGCGAATTTTTGAGGGATGTGTCTATTCTTGTGCATTTCTCTCCACAATGAGATATGAGTCTCTATTTCACAGATGAAGTGACAGATGAGCCTCCACACCAATGTCAAAGATACAATTTATCACCATGGTGACGCATGAGGCGGGTCGTATCCCTTGACAACGAAGGAAAGATATCTCACCTGAACTTCCTTCATCAAAGTTTCAACGAAGTTCCCACGTTAAGTGTTGGAGGAAACACGGAGTGAAGAAGAAAGGCCGAGATAAGAAAACAAAGAAGAATATTATAAGTTAGATATAATATTGGTTCTAAACTGATTGTCTTGATATATGTATACTTGAAGGACAATAATTATGCAAATATTATTACAGGCAATCAATTTTTAATGTAATACTATTTTATTTTTACAACAAGTGATGTTTTTTAATGTTATTTAATGGTTTTAAAAAGAAAAATTTATGGGTATTAAATAGATGATGCTAAACTAGCATCGGAACGTTGGCCGTGTATTAGTGAATACTAATAAAGTATTACATTAAAAATTGATTGTCTATAATAATATTCGCATAATTATTGTCCTTCAAGTATGAATATTATAAGTCTCCGAACGCGACGAAAATCACATATTCTAAGAACACTAAGAAACAAACGAATGTTCATCTCACGGATTGTAATATATTGTTGATTAGACATGGTAACCGTTGAAACTTCCTTGTATAATGAGCTACGAATAGTAGATTGGATATCAGAGGAAAATATTTTCGCCAACATTGTATCTTTTTATTGTATACTATTTACACTACAGTCACAAAATATTTTTGTAATCACAATTCGAGGAAAAACATAGGATTCAATTTTGAAAAATTACTATATTATCTGTCTTCACAAGAAAGAACCCTTTATTTTTAAACACAAAGAATTTAGAGCAAGTGTAGGACAGGAAGTTAATATTGCTCTAAATTCGAGATGAATGGTATCGACGTAACTGTTTAATCGCGGCCACTGCGCACAGACGGACGTGCACATAAAATTCTGAAAACACATTTTTCGTCATTCGGAATATATTACATATACGTAAGTCTCAAAACGAATTTTAACCAACTACTAATACATTAGTAAGTAACACAATTATAAAAAGTTAATTCACTAGGACTTAAGGTGAATTTTCCAATCACAATGGAGTAAAATTATTTACTCTTTCCATATTAATTGCACACACCCCTCTCTTGGTAATGTCTACGTTCAATGCCCTACCAGGATATTCGCAGAAGCGCGTGTATTTCCGATTGCAAATGTCGAGTAAAAAATTATAATAGCTTCCTGTCTCTTTTAGGTAGACTAAAACGTATATATTATTTCGATTGAAGTTTTATTGAACTATGTGGTACAAAATTAACTGTGCTTATGCCATATGATATTTATCATAAAAATATCAAGTTTAAAGGAAGAGAAGAGGTGCCCATGGAAGAGGTACGCTATACCTTTTCACCGACACAAACCCCACTCTACCCAAAAGATAAGAGGATTTTATCTCGAAAATGTTCAGTCAACAAATTAAACATGTCCAAATTCATCAAAACCGCTTCATCCATTCATGGATAATGTTCAAACACACATAAACACTCACACATACACCAGTTTTACTGTTGTGACGAATGAACTCGAGCCGGTAATAACATTTACCCAGTGATAATCGCCAAAACCACATTAAAGTGCCATCAAGCAAATGAAATAATGTTATCATATAATATGGATAATTTTGTGTCCCTAGTTTGCATGGAGATCCTTCAATACCAAGGTCCAAGCATGAAGTATACGACTGAAACATATCTTACGTCTCATCTAGTTACATTTGTCCCAAACCGGTTGGAACAGAAGTGGAATACAGGAAATTCGTTGGGATTGAAAATTCCGACGGTTTTATCTGAAGGACATTGGAAGTGATCTGATGTAGGAATGTAGAAAGGTTTTAGAATATTAATGAGATAGAAGTATAGATCCATCCTGTTTCACCGAAATTGTTCTATCCCCTCGGGAGCGGTTCAGCATCATAGTATACTTGTTACCACAGATTAACTTTTACATGATATTTTAATCCAAGAAGCTGAATATAGAACCTCTCATGAGTTTTATATCGTAAAAATGAAAAGAAAACCTTTGGACTCACGTAGCAGTGAACATTGTTCCATCACTTACAGACTCCCCTGTTGTCAGAAGCGGCAGTCGTCCGCGTGGAAAAAATAGACGTCGTTGCACGCCATCCGCTCTGAAGGATTCTCGTGACTCGTTAACGCAATGCGATCAATATTTGTTTTTTCTGACCTGTCAAAATGCTTATCTCGAATAAAAAGGAAGCACAAGTCGATCTCTCACGCAGGAACCAACGTATCGCGCGCGAGAATGGAAAAGTGTTGAGGGAAACGATCACCGGAATTGAGGGTAGCGCCATCAGCAGTCAAGCGCACGAATTACAGAGGCAGACCTTTTGGGGGGGTGGGGGGAGAGAAGAAGGGGGTAAGGAACAAGAAGAGAAAAATGAAAATTCTAAGCAAATTGTTGAAACGTCACATTACTGAACTACGAGAGATGAGTCTAACTAATATAGTATGACAATACCAATGTTTTACTTTTATTTAGCAAGGGTAGTATTTTCCTGAATAATATGGCTGATACTACTTTCCCCCATATCTTGTAATTGTAGACAAATTTCAAGCGCTTTCATAGTCAGCATTATCAAAGTTAACAGGACATCAGATCAATTATGAGTAGTACACAACTGTTATGAATATAATCCATGATATTATACAATGGTGTATTTCGCAACTCACATGCAGTACCCTATGATATTGATATTGTTTATTATCTAATAGACTCCTTCTTTTGTTAGAACTGAAGTAGTCAAGTTACATCCTTTTAGAATAAATGAGTCAAGTAGCGTATTTCTTGATGTAATTTTGAAATTTTGTTATCGCGGAAAGAAAAGGGTGAAAGATGAAATATTAGAAAACCTCACACACATCTCACATTGCTTTAACGTACGCTACTTCATTCGTGTGATTTGCTCCGTCCGGTTACTCAGAAAAGGAGCGAAAAAATCTAGGGGACATTTGCGAATTAATGTATATGGTGATTATTGTTAAGAGATATTATATTATGACGTTACATCAGCAAAAAATTATCATAATAGAACATGACGTTACAATTTCTGGTTAAATTAAAGAATACATTTTTGTTATTATGTAGCTCTTGATTCAGAAGTGAATCAAGACAGATACACAGAGTATAGATCAGGGTTGGAAGATACTGCACCTATACAATCTGAGTCTTGTAAAGACTTTATCAAAAACTTGAGCTATCAGTATAAACAATGAGTAGCTATGATAAAAGGAATATATTATTAAGACATATATTGCAATATTATATATGATTTGTATAATGTATGTTGCTTTTATAAAAAATTGACTTAAAAAATTTCTTACTTCTTGTATGGTTGGTTCAATAATTCATTTTGGCTCCATTTATCTAATGCTCTATTTTTGTGCGTCATTATATTTGAACATGAAAACAATTATTAACTCTTAGTTCTGTTAATACCCAATACGTTTTTCTCACACGAAGCACGGACAATTGGGGTGTACGCTTATTTCTCTGGTGCATGTTCAAAAGGGGTCTTCTATTCCAATCAATACATGTTACTTAGATGTCCCAGAAACTACACGTTTAATTACAGAATTCTGAAATTATTATAAAAATGAGCAAGATTCAAATACTGCAGTAACTCCGAATTATAATTCAAACATTAAAGAAAATTTTAATTTTATAAGAAGTAAAAAGTTTTTAATACCTACGTCATTATTTTTCAACACACATAAACCTAACCAATATATTAAATTGCATGTCATTAGGAATACAATATATTTTACAATCACCATTAGGAATTACATATGTCTAAAAGTATATTTTACAAAGAAGTCAGTTATTTTGTTCCGTTCTTTAATTACGCATTAATTGATTACAATACGCAATTTGAAAAGTATTTTACCAATAAGTCATTATTTGTCACTTAATCCTTATATATATTTTAAGATACCTGCATAGTAGATACTTGCGAACGAGGTTATTTTCTTCACCTACTTTATCAGTTTTCGTCGAGACCTTTCAACGCGAAGGCCCACGCAACTATTCAGGCCAGTTTTTGAAGCCTCAACACAGATGCAACGACACGGGAGAAAATTTTCTTCGCGTATTCCTCCCATATATTAGCCCCAAGTCAAGAAGTGCATCAGAGAACAGTAACTTAATGCTTTTCACCCAAACCGGAAGTGACTTTGTGAAAAGTTAAAGCAAAAAGAAACAATTCGTACTGTGCATTAATCTGGCTCCAGTTTTACGAGGAAACCGTGTACTTGGATGCATTTGCCTATTCATAATCTTGAAGCATTTCGTGCTCAGCTTGAGGGGAAAGAAACTCATAAATTACATGTCCTGATATGAATTATTCAGCGCGATTCATGGCACGTTATATTTCTGTTTTCCTACAAATCTTCAACCCTGGTCGTGTCACTCAGGTCGAATCAGTCTTACTGTCGGTGTAGCAGACAGGGTCCTTTTCTTTATCTGCAAGCCTGGAGCATTTACAAAATAGGAAAACTAAAAAAAGGCACAAAAAGTTTAATAATATGATGGATTGAGATTCTTCGGATAAGAAGGTAAAGTGTTTACTTTTGTAAGAAGGTAAAGAATTTATTAGTTGATTTCGAGAGTTAAAATGTTGACATAAATGGAACAAACTTAATAAAATGAGTTATTAAGCATAATTTTATAGATATATCATCCTGTTTAGAGATGATGAAATATTTTTCTGTGTTATTTGGTTACTATTTAACTTTTTGAAGATGCTTATATCATTCTCTCTCAAATGTGTGCATCAAATTGGCCAAGAAAGTTAAAAAATAGGAGAAATATTCAACTTCATTTTATCAAGGAATTGAATGTATTCCTTTAACAAGATTATTCATGTTGTGATATAATGCGGTGTTCAGAAGTCAAAGTTTAATAAAATTAAACCCTTCGTGCTTAAATTTACGCTAATTACTCTGTTCGAACGATGATAGCTTTAAAAGTTTGTGATGGAAGATACTTGACAGCTGTATTGGATCTCTCGAAGTTCCAGTAAACTTTATAAACTTTATCTTGAATTGATTAATTACAGAAGTTTGTTTGCAAATAGTGAAGGGAGTTGGTATTGTCACTTTCGGGTAATGCCACACAAAAAGCTGGATATGATGGATATATTCGGTATATCTTGTTTCGGAGAATAATAATAATAATAAATTATTCCCAGAAACAGAAGGCTTCATAGTATCAATGCAAGACGGAGTCACACCAACCAGAAACTACAGGAAAATAATCCTGAAAGAAATCGGAATTACAGATTCATGTCGCCGATGTAACCAAACCAAAGAAACTCTCGAGCATATCATTGGTGGTTGCACACAGTTGGCCCAAAATGATTACAAAACTAGACACGATAACATGGGAAAAATAATTCACCTGCAAATTGCAAAATCACTGAACTTCATTAAGAATTCCATACCACCAGACCATCTGTATAAACCTCAACCAGTCCTGCAAGACGATTTGAAAGTAAATATTTTGTACTGGGACAGAAGCATTCTCACTGACCTAACAACAATTCACAACAGACCTGATCCTTTAAAATCCTTTGGAAAAGAAAAGAATCAAAAGTGTATCTCATCGATTTTGCTGTCGTAAATTACAACAATCTAGAAAAAACAAAGAACGACAAAATATCAAAATACAAAAAACTAGCCTTTGAAGTAAAAAAACTCTGGAATGTTCAAGAAGTGATCGTAGTGCCTATCATTTTACCTACCCTAGGACTAGTACCCCAATCCCTGGTCGACTCAATTAAAAAACTCAAAATCAACACCAATATAATAAGTAGATTTCAACACAGCGTCCTTCTGTCGTCAGCCCACATTTCCAGAAAGTTCTTGGACCTGAAATAGATTCTTCCTCCCAGCAGAACTTGATTTAATAATCCACTGCTACGAGAAAAACCAGCACAAGTTGAAAGAACTAAATAATAACAATAATAATATTAGCTTATGAGTCTCGACTCCCGTTAATTCTAACCCATTTTTCTTTGATTGCGACTCTTCGGGCTGAGCCACATTCGCAATTTAGACGTTCTGTCTTCCGCTGCCATCTGGTAGTGGAAGCCGGAACTCTGCGTGTGTGAATTCTTCGCACCCTAAACCACTACACATCGGCACCGATTTTCGGAGAAATAAAGCAGTCCATAGAGAAAGCGAAAATCGATGGATTGACCATACCCAACTATGGAAAGACATAATAGTAATCTACAAGAAAGGGCAATTGTGACTGAGATAAATGAACGGTCACTTATCATGGATTAAATTAACAATGTAATAAAACAGATGAAGAGGGGCTGGTAAATATTGGGAACATGCAAGGTATGTTAATGAGATAAAAAATGTTGAAATAAGAAGAACACAGTTTATAAATCGTCATCTGTGCCGTCTCATCACTAAATGATAAGGAAATAATAATGTACTATAGTAATTATTTATCAGTTTTATGCAATAATAGAAAACTAACTGCATTTGCCAAATAATAAGTAACTATTTTCATCCATAAATTATAAGCAGAACGACCGATAATGGACAATTTTCTTAGAGAGAAGAAAAGCTGACAAGTCACTGAGCGTCCAAGATCCCACACCACTTATTAGCAACAACTATTATCAACGAATTTTTGGAAAGAAGAAGAGAGTTAATGAACTTCCAATTTTATTTTTACTGTCAACATTAAAATACAGTTTCTGGTAAAGTGGTAACAAATAAACAAAATGGATAATTAAAAAATCGTGAGCTGAAAAGTTGGAAAAAGTTGAAGTAGACACTTTTTGAATAACGTAGAACATTTATTAATTAAATATGATGGATGACACATGCTTATGAAGTTAAATATGATGGATGACACATTCATAGGGGGAAAATAATGAATGGCAATGAAAACTCTTTAAGGAGTAAATATGATCATGACATAAACATAGTCAACACATAAAAAATCTAATAAAAAGTAAATGTAAATGGTTTATATTGTGGGTTTCAGTAAAGTCTAATAGTTAATTAAAGTAAACGTCTTCTTTTTCACAAATCTCATATAATCCACCACCATTTTCTGGGAATGCATAATATTCCTCTTAATGCTTTGCAGAAGTTTGGTGATTACAAAAATAATGCGCAAAAAAGTATCAAAATACTAAAATATTAAGCGATAAATTATAAACTTAGCAAAACCATAAAAGGGTGAGTTTAAGAAGTTTTATCCTTTGATTAAAATTTAATTAAACCAAACCTCTTTACTTACTTCACTCTGGGGGTAATGTCACAATAATATTACTCCAAGCGACTTGTCGGCTTATAATTGCCATGAGGGCCGGAGGAGAAAGCTTCGAAGTCTCGTATACGTAGACAAGAATAATAGAGAATGGTCGTTACATTTTACGTAGCAATAATCTACCGCAAGAGATTAAACTTTCTTCTCGAAAACGCTCTGCACGACACTAGCGCCTCAGTGGCAAACCTGGGAGTTTCTCGGTCCATTAAGCGTAATTACGTGAATTCGAGGGGAATTTTTCGATGGGAAGCTTCGTCACAGCACGAGGATTCGGTGGCTTCCTTAATAGACACTCGCATCTTGCTGTGTTTGAATTACTATATTATACCATGAATAGCATAAACTGAATTAAAATATGAACACAAATTTGGGACACAATGTGAATGAAAAATAGCTAAATTAATACTATACATGACGTAATAAAAAGCACTTAACACTTAAACAATCATCATGTCTCGTCCGTTTGACGTAGTTTACAAAATCTCTCTTCAAGCAAGACCTTTGTGAAGATTCAAAATATTAGCGAATCATCTAAATTCGACCACCACTCTTTTGATTCTTATGAAGACCTTGTTGTGTACAACAATGTGACGTTACAATCACCGTCATGAGAAATTTAAGCGCGAATATGTAATACAAAAATTAAAAAATCGATGAGTATAATTTTTAAATATTCAATATATGGAATTACATTTTTCAGGTATATTACGAAAATTTGAGTAATTTCAAAAGTGTTCCCAAAATTTGTGGAGTTCCAAATCACATTGGGGTAGAACCACTTATTTTGCGGAAGAACTATTTTTTTTATTCTCGTATAATTGTCAATTGATTTGGAATAATTATCTTTCTCCTCACTAATGTGAAAGTGGAATTATCTATTTGCGAGGACTTGACGTCTAAATGATTTCACTTATTTTAATGCATTTTAAGAGAGAGGAAGTCTGCTAAACATATTTTCTTTCAACGTGGTATATGACGTAAACCTAAACATTAAAAAACATTTTCTGCAACGTATAAAAAATAAAATACGAGAAATCTGAAATTCCCAACAATGTTTATGAAGAAGAACGGTAAGAAATATTACTATGCAAAATAATACAGTTATAAGTTCATTGTAAATTATTTCATTAATATATAACATTTACACCGAAACTTTTTGGACCCTCCTTGTGCTCAGGAAAACTTAGATTACTTCATTTAATGTCCCCAATATGAACGTTTATCGTTTTTAGACGTTTTCATGTTTTTACAAAAATAGCTACAATGAAAGTATTGTTAGTGCCATTAAATTATTGAAAAAGTATTGGTCATTCAAATTATCTTGGAAACTACTATTGCTACACCAATGTTGATACATTGATACGATATGCATAACATTTTGCGCAGTTTCATTGAAAACCACGCAGCGGTGGGAGGTGTGAATAAAAACAATTTCAAAATTAAATCAAGGTCATATGTATTCATATTACAGCGAAAATGCACCTGTACTTGGACATGTAAACTGAGGATTTCGTGCTACCGACATAAACATGAGAATAATAATTATACTCATTGTTGTACTCTCCTTGATTGTTACATACTTCTATTTGTTTCAAAATCTTCTTTCTCAAGTCGACTGTTGAAGACTACCTTAATTCGTTTCAAAATCTTAACAAAAGACATTTGGATGTATATCACAGAGAAAAGATGCTTTCCAAGTATAATAATGAATTGTAATTATGGAGAAAAGAATAATTACGGAGAAAGATACATTGTTGGAATAACGTTTTAAGATGTATATACCCCCCAGGGGACTTACATCTAGTAAGTACGTGTTTGGCGAACACGGGGCCCCGAGCTGAGTCTGGCATTACTTCCACTTGTGCCATGCTCCTTCCTTTCTTTTTCCTGATCTCCCTTGGTCACCTCTTGTTCTTTTCGATCCCGACGCCATTAGGGCTAGGGTATCTTTCAGTTTCCTATCTCGCCCCAGGGGACTAACATCTAGTAAGTACGTGTTTGGCAAACACGGGGCCCCAAGCTGAGTCTGGCATTGCTTCCACTTACTTGTGCCATGCTCCTTCCTTTCTCTTTTCTGACCTTCCTTGGTCACCTCTCGATCCCGACGCTATTAGGATTAGGGTATCTTTCATTTTCCTCTTTCCTCCTTTTTTTATGTTTTTAGTAAAGTGAGATATGTTGGGATTTCTGTTTTGAGTGGAGTGTTGTAATTCAGGAGGGTTTTTAGTGGGTATGGCTGAGTCATTCGGCGAGTCCCACACGCGGGGAGAGTCATGTTGGCTCTCCCTAGTGCGTAACTGCATTTTCCCTACCTGTACAAGTTTTAAGGGCTCTAATGACCTTTGATGTTGACGAGCCCTAAAGCCCCACAAAAAAAAAGAAAAAAAAAGATGTATATAAAATTTTATTATGTAAGTAACATATGATAATGACATTTGAAAATAATCATGAGATGTAACAAAAAAATATTTAGTACGTTTTATTATAATCCAAATCATTTAACTGAGTGTCGAACTCTAAAATATACCAAATTTTAGATCAAATGGGGAATTCGACATTAGAGAGAACGAGATATCACTGAGAATAAATAACAAACTGAATTTTCTTGATGATTAACTGTTATTCGGGAAATCCTTCACGTTGTAAAAGCAGTGTTTGCGATATTTATTTCGATGATTATTATTAGCAGAAAATATTATCCACGTGTTTTTATTTGTGAATAAAAATTCTTTTGTTTGAGGAAATAAGAATATTAATAAGTTAATAAAAATGAGTCTTTTATTACCGAAGGTTAATAAAAAATACCTCTCGTAAAAGTACTTATTTCTTTCGCCGTACACCTTATGTTAAAATTGCTTTATGACAACACAAACACCTCGCATAGTCTCCGCCACGTCTTATTTCTGGGAATCGTGTTCTCACAGCATTCACGTGTTCTACAAAATACGTCACAGAGAGAGCGGCTCCTTCATCTCCCAACGACTGAGGAAGCGCGGCGGGACAATGTGGCAAAGGAGAGGGTGGGAACGAGAGAGACATTGGAGCGGGTAGGGAAGACATTCGTAAACACCAGAGTGGGAATTTAACAAAAAAAGATGGAATATGAGGAATGTACAGGGCAAAGCTGTCCAACTTATCTTAGCCTGCATGCCATTTTCTACTCTCTGTCGATCGATTGGGTCGGCACAAGATGGGGTTTGGCAAAATTTAGCCCTAAGATTATAACTATTACGTCATATTTATTTATTTGTATGCAACGCGATATTTTGATTCTCATCAACAAATTTATGTTATTTCAAGCTAAAAATATTAAATAGAATTTCTTTATCTTTGAAAAGTATTTTTAATATTTAGTATTATAATAAAAGTTTTCATGTTGTAATGTATGACGGAGTAATTTCGAACACAATTTTCTATTTTCTCTCACCGGACGTACCACGTGAAGACATGATGCCATACGCATCGACGTGGAGGGGACGTTGGCCAGACGGTTAAACACAAGACAATTTTTGAGAGGGACCTTAAAGGTACTGTTCAGATTTATGTAATGTGTTTGGCTGTGTAGTAGGCGTGAAGCGATATCCTAAGACGCCCGCTTCGGAAAATGTCTTGAATATGATTGGCTGGCACTGGGCATGCTCGGGACGGGCACACCGGTCTTATTCCACTATGACGTCTAGTATTAATTCTGAAAGCCTAGATTTATAATTCAAAGTTGTATCCTCCAACATTTGATGAAAACTTTGATGTACAATGTACTTCAACTCGTGGAACGTAAAAAAAAGTTGAGCAGGCCACATACGGCCCGGGGGCCGCCAGTTGGACAGCGCTGGTATAGAGGAAGGAGCAGATGAAGGAAAGGAAGAATAGATGGGAGGGAAGAAAAGAGGCAAGGAGGAGACAGAAGCGTGGGTGGGAGTCGGAATGGGTGGTCGCTTTGAGCATCAAGGGCGAAGCAACGATTATGACGCGTCGGTGACTTCGTGACCAAGCATAGCTCACGCGGTGCCGAGCCTCCATTAGATGGTGCTTAGGTGCCGTAATGGAAGTAAGATGACCGCGTGACTGTGCGTTCGCCGGCCAGCCAGTGGCCGTCGTTTCACACTGATGCAACCGCAGTGTCCCGAACCAAACCCAGTCCCTTTCAACTTCCGTTCACACAATTACGTTGGTTAAAGCGTATTACCTTCCTGACTTAACCATTTTCCCAGGGAATGCATTTGAATAGCTCGAATATAACCATTCGAGAATTTTAGACAATGGTTTCCTCTGTTTGCGGAAAACCATCCAAGCAGAGAGAGTTTTGGGAAAGGTTAAATCACACTACCCCACATTTCGTTCCCATCGTGAAAAGGTTTCAAAAAACAAAATATTCTTAATCATGTATTACGAGCTATTTCATATTAAGTTCATGTTAGCAGCACTGACGACGTTTGCCGGATAAAAATACTTTGTGACAATACTGAAAGTGAACAATACCTCGAATGCATTGCGAAATAGAAAAGGAAAAAAAAAATAATTTACAGAAAAATGAATACATATAATTTGAGAACATTATGAAATGATAAGGTAGTTTGGTTTATTTTCTTATTAATATATCTGCACTTCCACTTCACCCAATTTCCAGATTTTTGCAAATACTGTAATAAATTTTTGATTACAATGCTGATAATCTTGCTGCTCGAATAAAGTTTACTCTTGAAATGACAAGGAAATGTAACTCCACAATATCGTTCTATTTTATGTACATATATGATGCAAAGTATGCGTATACATTTTTTAACCTGCTTATAATTGTAACATAAATACACTGAGTACTTCAATGGTTTTCCTCACAATACTTCGTTTGTTAATATAACTTGGCTCAGGTTAAAATTACGTAGTAATATTTGAAGCGACTTAATACGTAGACTACTTTCATTTCGCCACAACGTTTTGACAGCTGATTCCTGTTATCGGGTGAATTACATAATCGCTGGAAAAACCGACTTCCATCTTCTGACTTCCATTGTGTCCACTTGGAAATAACCGTCGTGTTGACGACTTCACGATCATCTGACGTAGTAACGAGGCGGAAGATTTATGTTGAATATCAATTCTGTCCTGAAGTCTTCTCGCTCGAAACTTGAGGTTTAGAGGACGCAGTAATGCGAGGTCAAGACGACTTAACTACGTTTTCTCGACATCCAGCAGCTATGTCTTTGAGGAGTTTTGAATGTCACCCAATGCGTAGTCAATTCATGAACAGGGCCATGAGAGCATGGAAAATGACGAAGGCGATCGTAGCAGCGTCAATGAACAGAATTAAAGGGAGAGATTCGTAGACGCCCTATACTTCAAACAAGAATAACAAGATATAAGTTCCATGAGCCTCAGTCTCCTCGTTTTAAGATAGTAGGAGATGAAGTAAATAGAAGATACCTCATATTTATCTTTCATGTTGCTTCAGGGGACCTATACACTGTGAACAATCAAATAATTGTAACATTGTACATTGACATATTGTAAACAATCAAATTACTCTGATAAGTCAATAAAAACCGTCGCCAAACTGTATAGAGGCAATAGTAATCAAAGTAACATCTTGACATTTATTTCAACTTTCGACACAGTCACCCAGTACATTAAGACACTTATTCCATCACGCAAGTTTTGAAAGCCGATGGCAAAGAAGTATTTTGGTTGTTGTTACAGCCAACGAGTAACCTCTTAGATTACTGTATCATCAGTTTCAAAATGATGGCCACCAAAATATTTTTTTACGACTGATTTCATTATAAGTGATTTGTTCCACACGCTTCACTAAGACTGCACCTCCGCAGGACGACCAGGACGCTCCCCATCTTTGATGCTTTACCTTCCCTTGTTAAACTTCGGAATCCAATTGAACACAGCTTTCCGTGAGAAATAGTTGTCACCATACACGGGATGCATTTCACGATGCACTTCTTCAGTCGACAGACTTTTGGCACACAAAAAACGCACAACTGCACGCTGTTCTTCCTGTGTACATTCATGCAACACAACTGACACCGTGCACTGACTACCTCTGAATGACTACATGCCTTCGAGATGTCACGCAGCCTGTACGACAAACATACATATGCTGCCATCTTCTGGCACAAAATGCACTCTTAATTTGAAACAGTATAAGGCACACTGAAATTCCCGACTTACCTCATATATGTTCTTTGGAAAAATAAAATACGTATTTTCTAATTCTAAAAAAGTGATAATACGATCCGTTTGAGATATGAGTCCATATTAGTTCTCTTTCCCCTGCTAAAACACCTATATCTGAATCATTAGAGCCGTAATCCGGACGTAAACTGAAATATGAAATTTCCTCAATTAATAATATAGGGTGGCAGGATAACTATATTAATGTAGTTTTATTTCCAACAAATAATCGGAATATTTGAATTCAATTTGATTGAGGCAAATAGAAACATCTCAAGGCTGCTTTTCAGTCCTTGCTTTATGATTTTGCATGATGAACGCCTGAACTGCTCCTGATATAACATGGGTTATTTAATTTTTAAAAATAATTTGAGTTATTGTTTCCAAAAACCGAGTTAAAAGTTAAGAGTTCACTAAATAAATGTATTATCTATATTTTAAATAATTATCCTTTAGTTTTTTTGTTGCTACTATTATTATTTTTATTATCGGGGCTTTAGATCTCGCCACTGTTTTCGAGTGATAACAAGAATAATAATCGTATAATTGATTACAAAGGAACCAGGGAATTTTGAAAAGCAATATCTGCTAAGTATGTGAGGAATTTGAGAAACAATTATTTTCGATTTTTGTCTGCATAGGGGTATTTTGTAGGGTCTCCCTTTGGTACCGTAATTATTCTTCCTCTTCTCCAGCCTTCGTTTTCGATCCTTTGCTCCTGCTTCTTTTCTAAGTCAGGAGAGACGCAATCTTCCGCATTCGCTATTCCCGCGTCGCGCGATCTGTCATCATTCATCTCTGTCGCTACACCGCCTCCGCTGCCCCCAGTTCTACGCCGTGCGTGTGCACTCCGTATCTCCTGACGGGCGCTTAAAGTCAGCATACACTTCATGTTGCCTTAGGTTTTATCAAGGCGCGAAACACGATAGGTTCAAGCAAGGAAATAAAACCAATGCACCCTCTTTTACTTTTTTTTAGAGTTTGTGTGTTCCAACGAAACAGTTGATCGTGCAACATTAACAACAACATAAGGAGGTAAATAATAAATAAATAAATAAATTTATTGTCAAAAAACAGTACAAACTGCGTATGACCACGTGGAGGAAAAAAAAACTAATTTAATGAGAGTGCTTTTTAGAGTCTGACATAGTTTGGGAAAATTTTCGAATCAGAGACACCGAAATGGTAGTGAATGAAATAAATCGCATAACACTGTAATACTGGCTGAATATATATACTTTCCTTCATTTAAGAAGTCATGGTACGATTAGGATAAATTGTTTAACAATTTTTTTCCCATGCTGGTAAGCATGAAGGTAATCCGTTATTCATAGGACATAAGTTTAATATTCATGAATCTTTAGAATCATGGTTTGTAGTTTGATAGTGCACTACATCTATATTAGGTTATCTTCATATCGTTGAATTTAACGTAACGCATCTACATATAAAATCTGTTTCATAAGAAAAAAATATGCTTCTTTGAAAATAAATGCAAGAAAATAGTGGTTCTTGAATTTACATATTAACTACTTTGCGTAATGTATTATGAAATATATTCATTCGATGTACAACAGAGAATTACTTGTTAGTGTAATCTTGTGATACATGCGTCGTAAACGAGTTATTCGCGAGAAAACAAAAAAAAAACGTTTAAAAAGCTTAAATGTTTCTTTTGACACAGCATTTGATGACATAAAATATATAACTGTGAAACTGTTCATGTAATATATTTAACACCACGAAGGCGATAAATGTGCTATTTTGGTGAAAAATGGAAAGAAAAAAAAAGTTCTTTGAATTTGTATAGAACTTTAACCCGCTGACGGAATTTCACATGTAATATTCCATTCGACGCAAAATTTAATACACTTTAATTCATGTACGAATATTTTTTCCTTATGAAAAATGTTTCATTTACGAGTTATTTGCGAAGAAAATAAAGAAAGTTTCGAAGTTTTGGAGCCTCCCACCTCAATCTTGAGCACAAGGAAAAAATTTGTGTAAAATTCAAATTACTCTTTTTACATTTATAAAAAGAGATCAAAACCATTTTTGTCTTTCCGCGGATTAATCGGAAGCATACTCCTAATTTGCCGGTCTACCTGGCCCCCGATCTTAATTCACCCTTGCTATTACAGCTGTGAACGAGTGGTTGAAAATATTCATCAGGTTGATGACTGAACGGATACAATCTCTTTCTCAAACATCGACAACAGTAGCGATATTAGTATTCAGTGACAGCTTCACTAGCACCGATCTCCTAAAGTTCTTATGTAATTTGAAATATAAGGTTAAAAAAATCAAAATTATATACAAACATTTATCTCTAATTACATCTCTCAGGTTTCTACTATGTCAGTTCTTCTTTTAGGAAAATCCCATTTTCCACTTTGAGGAGTTCGAACCGCCTAAAATTTATGTGAGGCAAATGTTGTATACAACTCTCTGCACAATTCCAGAACTTGTCAAGTATCATCTGCTTTCACGCGCATCCTGTTGCACTAACAAGTCTGAAATCCAATTAGTAGACCTCTCAATGCTCTCGCTTTCTGAGTGTTAAAGAGGATGTAACCATAATGACTACAATCTGTCTCATTGACACACATAAATCTATAACAACTCTTTTTCGATATCAGGGTCTCTAAAATGTTTGCTGTCGTCATTTTCACCATAACTGAACCATTCCAGATATGAGAATACACCTAATACTATGAAGCGAATAATTGTTTTAATGTGGGCAGGTAGTCAGGATCTTGATAAAGGGAGAGGGATATGAAGTTTAAGTCAGGAGATGTCTGATGTGTAAATGATATAATCTCTTAAAGAGTAGGGTATATTTTTTATTCAAATTGTTTTAGTAATATGCCCTCAGAGACAACTCAAACGTTAATAAACACATGCAATTAACAATCCTTGATGTGTCTTTAACAATTGTTATATATTGCTGTATAATTTGTGAAGAGAATAGGGGGGTCCAGACCTCATGGAACCCCCCTTTGGTTACGTCCTTGGTGTAATGTGTTTTCTTTAAATAACACGGTGTTTGGATTTTAAGGATTTCTTGAGATATACGAGTTAATTTTTCAATAAATTCATTTTCGTTTTTACGTGTTGGAAATAAAAAATTTTGATTGAAGTAGAAAACTAGCTGATTTATGTGTTGTCTTTTTACACTACTCTCTCAGCACAAGAAGACGTCTATAAACAAACAACCAGAAAAATTTTCCACTGTTCGCCACTAATCATGCTTAGTATATACTATACGAAAATGATGAGAAATATTACCACGTTTTAAGTTTGGTACAAATAATACTGTACCGCACAAGCGGTACTGTACCCATCTGATTCATGAGATGGACTAATGATGATGATATCTGAGTGAAACGACATTTGATCGCACTTCATCCGTACGTCGAATACTGACCTGGTTTTCTTTGAAGCCCTGACGTGACCAGAATTTCTTCGATTTTTTCCACATTCTTTTTATTTCACTTCAAACTTCGGAACAATTTTGAAAAAAGAGGGAGAGATTCTCTACCTACAGCGCATCGTGGCCGTCAAAAATTTCTGACGCCTATGATGCTGACTGGTCAAGGAAGTGGTGATTTCTAGTCGGTCCTGATAGGTGGAAACTAGCATATATAAAGATACCGCATACATAAAGTCGCAGAGACATTTCTGTCGCAGCAACCATTAATAAGTATGGGACTGTGTATACCGGGCACTAAATCGGAAAACTACAAGCAAAACTTTTTGGAGACTGTCGTCATCCCAGCTCGACAATAGTGCGACTGTCTGACAGCGCGTTCAGTTCAATGGTACAATGCGAGTAGACGACGAATTGCCGCTGAGACAGAAAGAAAACCTTAATAGCCTTGACACAGACTTACTGGTCCTGGGAGGTTTTAGTGAGCAATAGGTGATACTTAAAAAGGTGCAGAGACGAAAATATGCGGCGTTCTGCATTTTTAATTGCTACAATCAACCGATACTAACATTTTTCCACTAACATCTTGTTTCTAGTAGATCACAATGAGTCATAGAAGAAAAAAAAAGAAAATCGAAAAATAATAAAAAATGTTACTGTCCCTGGTACAATGGTATTTGAAAGAAAGGGAGATTTTCAACGAGAAACGGGTTTCGAAAATTTGGAAATGTACATAAATTCGAAGTGCATGAATTCCAATCAAGAAATTCCATTAATATTTTAAGTAAAGAAATATTGTGAGGATGTTGTACAAATTTGTTCATCACATTGTTAAACAACCTTTTCACAAATGTTCCCGACATATGTGCTCTTCACAGTGAACAGTGCACGGGGGGACGAGTGTGATGAGTATAGCAACTTTATCATCCTAATCAACCAATCTTCAGTTGATTCTGGAACCTTGTGGTGTGAGGACGTGTTCAAAAGGATGCATGGTGAGTATTTTTATTACTTGTCACAACTGTTACTGCCATTATTTATTTAATCATCGTTTGGTTTTTTATTCAAAATTTACTTATATTAATATGAAATGTCGACTATATTTAAAATACTTAACAACATTTATTTTTTTAAACTTAATTGTCGTTCTCGTTTCGCAGTCTTTACTGACACATAGAGCAATGCTATCATTATCCTTTTATTCTGTGCTCGAACACCCGCAGAAATGCAGAAGCAGAGTCGGCGAGAAAAGAAAGCGCGATTCCTCATCGATATGCTGCTCTAGAAACTCGAAACTATATAAAATGATATTTTTATTTTATTTTTGTTAAATATTCACGGTATCCTGAAAAATAAGATTTCAACGGTTCTGAATTTTCTTTTTATAAAAAACCTACAAATTTGTTGCAAATTTTACTGAACGCATATTCTTCATTTTCACTTTTAAGAATTACGTGCTTTCCATGAGTTATTAACATTAAGCATCAAAAGTTAAACGATGATTATAGGTTTCATGTTTCTTTTAGATCATGAAACATTTCTGGTTTCAGCAAAATAACTTGAATATTTAAAAATGGAAACGATTATGGTAACATTTGTGACAGAAAAGTTCAGAGCATTGAAAATGAGTTGTCACGCTTCTATGTAATGATTTAGGCCAGAAAAAAAATTGTATACTGTTAAAAAGTTTGAAAGCAAAATATTAACTTCGGTAACATTTGTGACACATTTGCGAGAGACAAAATTTAAAAATTCATTAAACGACCAAAGTGTCAGAAAACTTATTATTTCAATGTATTTTCTGATACTTCATGAGTAAAAAGGAAGGGAAAAAATGGATGATTGAGAAAAAACGAGATTCTTTTTTAATTTGGTGTCCACAAATGTCTACAAACAACAAACTAGTACCTAGCGGAGGGCCAAAACGGCAAAGGTTTTCGAGAATCATCTCATTGCAAATCTCACCTTACACGTGGAGAGCTGTGTGAGATCGTTTTTTCACCAGTTCCAAAGTGTTTTCATGCCATTAAAGAAGTATCGTGATTGTAAACGTTAAGAGGAAAAGAAAAGTCTTCAATTATCTATTAAAATTCTGTAAAGGAAAAAATAGTGTAGATTGCATTTACAGTGGAAAGTCACCAAATTGATAAAAGAGTAACATGAACAATTTTCATCCCCTCCTCCTTCTTCTTCATCTTCTCCTTCATTCCTGTTGCTGTTTTCAAGAACATCAGGCATCCGTGAAAACCTTCCACCGGACACGATTTGCAACCAACCTCTTCACTTCCTTCCATGTTTTTCCATGGTCTCTTGCTTGCTTCAGCATATTCCTTCTCCAAGTTCCCCGTGGTCTTCCTCTCCTACGTTCCCCCTGTGGATTCCGTTCCAGAGCTTCTTTTTCAATGGAATTATCCTGTTTCCTGAGAGTATGGCCGATCCATCTCCATTTCCTTCTTTTGATTTGTTTACCAATTGGGTCCTCGCCAGCAAGTTCCTAAAAAGCCTCGGTTCTTATTGACTGGGGCCAATGGATGTTGAAAATCTTTCTGAAACCTCTATTAACAAAAGTATGTAGTTTCTTTCTGGTGTCATTGTTTATGGTCCAGGTTTCTGCTCCATACAAAAGAACCGGGATAAGTAGAATTTTAAAAAGTTTTAGTTTAGTTTTCCTTGAGATGTATCTATTTCTCCATACTGCATACAACTGGACAAACACTGCATTCGCTTTTCCAGTTGTAGATATTACATCTTCCAATGTTCCCCCTTGTTTGTTTACTTTGCTTCCAAGATAGGTGAAAGAGTTCACATTTTCAATGCGTTGACTATGTACTATCAATGGGCAGTGAGATCTTGCGTGAATACACATATCCGTTGTTTTAGCTATATTCATTTTAAGCCCAGCTCTCTCCGAGATTTTACATAGCTTTGAAATCCCCTTATTTACTATTAATCACCATGGGGGGCTTGTAACTAGTGAAAAGAGATACTACGTTGTTTACTTGGCTCATAGGTTTGTGAGAACTAAACAAGTCCCTTCAAATCATAGGTAATTTTATCAAATCGTAGGAGATATTAATTTCTAACCAGTATACATATACTATCTGACACTGACTATTAAGTAAATAAGTTTTCTTTGCTCCTTCATCAATTTGTTGCAATAACAGACCAGTTATTTTCCAGCGCAAGCACACCCAATTGTACGGAAAAGAAATGTCAAAAATATCCAGGTATTTAAAAAACAACAACTTTTGTTCTATTTTTTTAACTATTAGAACAAATTAGTTTTAATATTAGAATAAAACATTGCATTAAAACTAGGAAAATCTTCACGTACTTTTCATGTTTTTCTCAGAAATATTTTGTCATTTTTTACATTCATTTATTTAATTCTGTAATTTCCTTTCTTTACTATCTACGTTTATTATATTTGTTTTTTATTCAAAGTGACATGTTTTCAACCCGTTTATTCTCCTTTATTTATTTGAAAAAATCTTGCACATAAAATAATTTTTTTGACAATTATTTTTCAATTTATTTCAATGCATTTTTATGATGTTCGGATTTTCAAGAGATATTTATTTTTTCATAAATTTTTTCATAGATAGTTTCCTCAAAAATTTATCTCGTTATAATACTCTCGTCATTTTCCATATAGTAATATTACAGAATTAAAATAATGCATTAATAATGAACGCCCGGAATTTCAGTTACACATCAATGTATTTATGTTTTCTCAAAGTGCAAAGTGCTTGTTGCTTTAATGCACTATTTGGAAGAAAAAGTGTCACTTATAGATCGAGTTTCAAGACCTATTATTTAAGATCGTTTGCAATTAACAGTAGTTATCACTGAACACCACATCTATATTTATTGAAACCAAATAACCACCAGAATTTCTATTTTTCTAGCACAACCAATACTATGATTTCTTTTATTTCTGATCTTCGACTTTATACGACTTCTCAGAGAACTTCATTACTCACTTCCTCTTCCTACTTTGCATGATAGAAATAGCCAGCGTTTAACGACCTCCACCTTTAACCTAATTTCATCACGCACACAGAAGCTTATCGTATCTAACCAGATGCGTCTTAACATTAGCCTACCTCCGAGAAGACATAAAATGTTTACGATTCATATACTTGCAAATGCAAGGGTTTTACGTGTTCGTTTGGTGTTCAATGAAAGGGAATTAAAAAAACAAAACAAAAGTTACATGCACTAAATATAACAGTGAGGCAGCATTCTTAGTAGGAATGTTTATCATAAGGGTACAATAAGTTCGATGCATCAGTTGGGTATTAAATAGTTTAATTAGGAAGATACTTCATTCATTTTTGAATTAAGTAATAAGTGTTCTAAACATTGTGTAAAAAGTGATAATTTTTGTGGACGTTTAACGTGCAGTACTATTATATCACACAAGTACAATTTAAATATTCAATAATTTTCAATTGAGTCCAAGGATTATTCAAATTCTACCTCATATATTTTTTTGTTAATTAAAGAAGAATTCTAAATTAACAAAACTCGCAAAGCAACAAAAATCCTAACGAATACGCATATACCAACATAAACAACACTTTTATTCTGATTAATGAAATAATTGCAGCAGCAATTTACAACAATCGCTCCATTATTTGGGTCGTGTCAAATAAGATTCTCCCTACAATCGTCGAGAATTCACGCAGCAATTAGGTAAGTTCCAAACAAACGGACTTCCCTTTATACTCCCGGCGGCAGAGGGAGCTCCAATCTAATTAGAGCGAGTTGTAATTGGTGACCTCGCTGGCGTATACTCGTCTCGTCTGCCAGAGTTCCCAGTGGGATTCCACCATGTTGCCGTGCGCAAGTTCTGTTTCTAGATCTTCATACACGCACGTATACTGTGGATTATATCTGGTTACTTTTACTCTGTACACTATCATACACTCCCATTATTCTTAGCAAATAAAGGAATACTGACGGCTTTGTTTGGAGGATTCTCTGGTTTGAAGAATTTACTTCCGTTGATTCATTTTACCGTTTTTTTGTTGTTTTTTTTTGGTTGTTTTTTATTTGAAGAATTTACTTGCGTTGATTCCCGATAAGTTTAGTTTATTATCCTCCACGTGGTTAATGACTGCTTTATTTGTCAATATATCATTATTTTTGGTAAATTTATTATTATCAGTATTATCAACTTGTAAAACGATTCACAAAAATATCTTTCGTTTTGAAGTTCCATTTATAAATTTGACTCCGACGGTCTAAATTTTTTATAGGACGTTTCTTATCAGATAATGTATTTAATTTTCTCGGAATTAACGAAATTCAGATCGGATCATTTCACTATTTAGAACGGCTTAAATAGGTCAATTAACCATAAACTACATGCACGATTCTTTTGTTTCCATTAATTTTTCTTCTCATTTTTTTAAAATATTTTATTATGTGAGCAGTTACGTTGGTGAGATTTCAATCATAAACTATTTTATTGACTGATTTTGTTGAGTGATGTTATTATTCCGAATATTTTAATTTCTTAACTCCATAACGAACATATATTTCATTTCGAAGGAAAGTAAACATCCCTTTGACCCATAGTTAGCAGTTCATTAAGATAGACCACGTTGTTAAAATTTACTCCCCGTAGTTCACTTTTTGCTAATGGTGGAAAATTTAATGGCAACCTAAACGGAGTTACGGAGCTTTGATATGAGTGATGGTGAGAAGGTCATACGGGATTATGATTCGTAAATATAATTGAAAATGGAGAACTAAATAAATGAACGTTAAAGCAATGGTATACGAATAAAAAAAGATGTAATGCCTATTTGTTTATCAAATTCACGAGAAAAGAGAGAGATAAACACAAAACAAAATATTTTGATCACTGTATTAAATTAAATGCGATAACCCCTTTCCAATGCATTCTATTTAATTATGTTATGTCACCGCAATTTAAGAGATTTCTGTACATATGTACATCGTATTTAATTCATTTGAAGTGTGAATTAATAAAATTTTCTTCAATTACAATATAATCTACTTTCTTGCACCAAGTGACTTTTCAGAATTATAATCATAATAAGGAGAGTGGTCTTTTAATATTTACTACTTGCCGAGAATAATTCTAAAAATTTGTGTTTTTCTAGTACTTACATAGAGTTTTATACGAAATCAGTTTTACAAATGTTCATCCGTACATAATGTACTTTTAATAAGTAAAACAGAAACTACCATTTCAGAAGCGAGTAGAAGACCAATTCTAGCGATGAAAAAGAGCATTTTAAATATTTGATGGGGTAATATAAGTTTCTTGGCGGTATTTGGAACGTACAAAACAAACGTAAAGGAGAAATTAAAAAAATTAAAAATGAATCACCAAAAATGAATATTCTTTTTCTCTATTATTTCTCAACCGGCATTATTTTTCTCCTCGGCATTTGAATGTAAAAGTTTCCCTTCTGTTCTTTCTCTTTTTCCTTCTATTTTCATTTGACGGTATTTTTCTACACCGCCTTCCCGTTTCATTGCATCTCTGCCTCGCAGCGTCATACGTAATATCCGGTACCGTGTGTTCTAATTAGGGCTGCGTACAATTAGCGACAGGGTGAATCAAGTGGGCCAGAGGCGCTGGTGTCGGAGTAGTTCCCTTTGAGTGGGGACTGTGAGGTGAAGGGGAGGGGAGAGGTATGCGATGAGCGCTGTGAGGTAGCCGTAAGGAGAAGGATGGTTACCGACGGCAAAGTAGGGAGATCACTGAGTGGATGGCTGAAGGCATGGTTCCCAAACCTTTTCAACTCATAGCTTCCTTGATCTATTGACCATTTCTGGTGGGGTTCTGTGTTGTATTAGAGGTCAAAAATTGATATTCGCAAGCAAAGGCCGTGAAATTTTAGAGTAGAGTACCCAAAAGGATTTTTTAGATATAATGTGAAGTCAAACCTTACTCTTTCCAAAATATTGAAGATGCAGGACCAAATAAAAATATAGACTATGAAACTTCTGAATACATTCCTGCTTCGAAATCGAGCGTTCTATTGAGTAAATCTAAGTGCACCAACAACTCTTGTTTCGAAATTTAATTTTGATAATTTTTCATTGAGCATTAAACAGATTTGAGTTTCTTTCATATTAGTCCAGTCATTCAAATCTCAAAACAAAGACTGCTCGGAAAATTTTGGAGGAGTCTTGATGGTTTTTTCTCCTGTTTGATTTTGAGGGTGCTGATTATGAATTTCAATTTTGTCCCCTCGAGAAAGTTCAGGAAATAGGAAGAAAAGATCTCAACAGGAATTTCATGGTCTAATTTTTCTTGTTCGTCCTCCATCTTCAATTTTTCGAAAGAATTAAGTTTGTCATATTATTTCTAATAAAAAACCTTCCGAGTACGCCATTTTAAAGCTTTACGTCCCTGCTTGTGAATATTGATTTTTGACTGTTTTGGACCAAAATACAACAAATACAACATAGTGCGGAGTCCCTTCTAAATCATTCATTTCACAGTACAAAGGACAATCATATTTCAAACTAGATTAATTCTCATGAAATAGTATCACAATGAATATGAAGGGGTAGGTAAAGATATGAAAATAATTTTCTGGGGAGGATTATGACCAGAAAAAATTACTCTTTATAAATTTGTGACGTCGGGTGTCGAAGCACGGCGCCCCTGGTCATACTCGTGGCGTCCCTGGATATCGCGACTCACTCGGGGAACCACTGACAAGGTTTTTGAGATAGTAGGGCACGATGTTAGCGTGACTTAACAGAGACCTTGAGGAGATAAGGGAAGAGAAGAGGCACGACTATCGTGAAAGCTGACAAGAAGATGTTTTGTGGACAGGAATGAGATATTATATAGAAATAGGACAAATGCAGCGAATCATTGCTTTAATATATATATATATATATATATATATATATATATATATATAT
>NNCF01126009.1:69801-117534 GCA_002313205.1 Laupala kohalensis
AATTAAACTGATATATATATATATATATATATATATATATATATATATATATATATATATATATATATTTCCACAAATGTAAATAATATGGAAAATTGAAGATTAGTTTTATGTAGTGATGTCATCATAAACATCAATAGGAGGTAGGTTTATTTTTAAGAAATGAAATATATATGATTGATTAATAAATCGAATGTTTCAGAAATATATTTCTCAATCACAACGTATCATTGTTTAGTAAGAGATATAGTAGTAGAGCTATTCGTCGTAAGACTCAAACAGCCTTTATGTATACGATCACGAACGTAACGAATTTCAGTTGTTGGACCTATACACACAGTCTCAAATGCGGGTTAATCTTTAAAAAACTAATACAATATTTTTCTTGTTTTATTTCCGTTAGGTGTTTTTTTGCATGTGTAATGCGTTTTAAACATCTTTTAATATTATTCTTGCAAACATCTTGAGTGATTTTGTCACAATTCAATACATTGTAAACAAACTTACTTTCGATTTATCGTTTTAACTAACAAAAATATCAATTAATTTCAGCAACTTTTTTTGAAATCTGTGTTGTGCTAAAATGTCTAAGCTCTTTAACCTGTTAAGTATTCTTCGCATCACAGTGACGTTGTGGCATCTATGCGTGACGTAATGAGTTGGGGTCACTCGAGTACCTCAGACGAGGAAGTCTTTATTTCAAATCCTCTATAAGAATTGCTACTCTTAACTCCACAGCGAATGGATATTGATATGTGGTAAGGAAAATAAATGAATAATTCATTTTTAATATTCATCATAAAGAATTTCAAAGGAACCTAACAAGTAACTACACTTTATACAATAAAAATTTGTATTTCCTCAAAACGTTGAATACGGTAAAAATTTTATAGATAGTACCCAAGACAAAAATGTAATAAATTAAAACATTCCATATATTAATAATAAAATATTCAACGATTTCTGAGAAGGACATAATGTAATAAATGTATAACCAGGCATGTACTAGGACCCCATCCCAATCTCCTTCTTTCTTGTGTCTTTTCACGTCTTCTTTCAAATCTGTTCGATTTCCTCACTCTGTCATTTACTTGAAAATAAATAAATTACGTAGCTGTAAAAAGAAAATTAGGAGTCATTATTTAACAAAAATAATATTGAATTTCTCAATTTTTTAATATTTGGTATTTCAAAATTTATGATGGGAATACGTGGTAAAAGAATGTCGAATTGGAAATACTGATGGAAACATATACGTTAATATTATTTAACATCAGCGTAATTTATAACAATACAGTTTTAATATTTCACTAGAAAAACAATTGTCTATTTATCTGATTATTTATATCACGTCATACGAGTAGATTCCTAAATATTGTCCTAAGAGTGTAATCTAAAGAAGAAAATGTAAAGAAATTACACCATTAAAGAAATAAGCTTTAACCGTCGGAATCATTATTGGAGCAATTTTTGTTTACCATAAGTGACATGTATAAAAATAGTGGCAAAAGGGGTAAGGAAAATTATATTACACTACTAGAAGCATAAGTCAAGAACATTTTGTTAGACGAAGGGTCAATAAATTATTCTTTGCTAAAACATTTGTTTATCATGACCTAGAATGCTTTAACTTGTTGCCTAATAACATTGTCCAAATTTAAAAAATATTTGCAAGGAAAATTAAAAATTGGTTCAATGATTTGAAAGACTTAAACCTTCTTGTTAGAACTTTAAGATAGCATTAACAATAAACTTTCTTGTTTGTAAGGTAGCATTAACGATAGTACCTAACTACCCAAACCATGTTCATAACTGATAAGAGTGTCTGAGCTCAGTGACAATTCTATCGCAGCAGATAAGAATGCGTTTCAGTAACCGCTCAGTTCATTTTTTTTATTTCTCAGATCAGCCCGAAGGCTTTACATGAGTGGTTACAGAATATTGATAATATAAATACAATAATTGCAGGTTAGCCTAATCTTAATTTGATGTTCAAGGTATTCACCTGAAAGTTAATATAAGGTTCATGGGAATTACATGAAGTTGGGATTATGAAGAGTGGAAGAATTGCAGGCATGTTATTTTATATGATCTATTGATTAGGCTTTCTTAATTTTGGGTGTAGAAGATGAGGTGCGTCCTAGGGAGATATTTGGAGCTGAGGAAAGTTTTGTGTTGAGATAAGTGATGGTGGAAAATGGTTGTGTAGTTTTGAAAAGGAAGACTGAATGGATTGATAACTATTCTGTAAAATAGTATTACCATTCTTTTTTCTTTTCTTTTTTTTTTCAACATAACCGCCATTATACTTGATGTTGGAAGTTATTAATTCCTACTTTTCAACCTTTATAAATATTGGATTATTAAGGGAATAAACCATTATTATTTTTGTTGTGCACTTATTCCTCTGTTCAATCAGGCAGTTGGGGCGGGCTTATACGCCAAGCCGGAAGTAAAATTTGGTCTTAGTCGAGACAAAGAAATTTCCTTGTTAGGTGGCGTGTTTGTAATATAACGGATTTCTGCATTTCTGACAGTACATTTCTAGTTAGAGGCAATCTTACAAGATGCCCTTTCAGTGTTTTGCGAATGACTCCGGTAGCTGAAATTATGAGAGGAATAATTAGCAGATACGAATGCGTTGCAGTGGCTGCTCAGTTCATTTTCTTTTTTTCTTATTCCACAAATCATCCCGAAGGTTTTACATGAGTGGTTACAGAATATTGATAATATAAATACAGTATGATACAATAATTGCAGGTTGCCATTATTATTATTATATTGAATGTCAGATGCTTAAAATACTCCTTTGTGGAAAGGTCTGTGGTCGTTCCAGCAGTCCCTGGCGAGAGCCCGCCAGGGGACAGAGGAGGAGGAGGAACACAACATGGGAGTGAAGCAGCCTGCGCGGCGCCTTGGGTGAGCAAGGAGCAGAAGCTGTTGTGGTTAGGACGTTGTATCGCATCCGGCCTTCGGCATCGGGCGCGTTGGGACGCTTGGCGGCACAGTCAAAGGAATAGCCTACAGGATCGAAGTGGTCAGAAGGAGTGCTCAATAGGATTAGGAAGGGAAGTGGTCTCATATACTGGTATTATGTATGCAATATCTTGAAGACAAATGTGGAGTTGCGATGGGGAAGAGGTTTCACCTAAGGTCCAATGTGGTTATAATCTACTTTAAAATGTCCGTGAGGAAGGACCGGCGAGAGTTTTGCTTTAGTGTTCAAATTATTTTTGTTGACAACTGTTTCCGATAGGCAAAAATTCCGCGACCAAACTATTCAACTCATTACTTTAAAGATTGTTTCCATGTTAGAACACTCCTCTGGGTACATTCAGAAACAAAAGTAATTTCTGCGAGTTGGGAAAACGCTTCTCGAAAATTGTTTAAAGGACGTGAAAAACGCGAGTCACGTCACGTTACCTTTTAATAATCGGGATAAAGTATGTTATCATATCAGAGTATGTTAATACAAAAGGGCACAAAAATTCCATGATGAACACTTTGGCAGTCGTCCCAAAAGATGCCATTGGCGCTCATATTAAGAAAAGACCGTTGAGAATATCTAGTTGGTCTTCTACGTTTCAGAATCGATTGTCTCGAGTACAAATAAAGTTGTTTTTTAAATTTTTTCTGGAGGTTCGATTTCATTAGTGATTTCGATGGCGCATAACATATATTTAACTCCCTTGGTTTCAAATTCTGACAAATATGTTCAGTACTTGAACAATAACGAAATTCCCACGTTTCGCCATGGTAACCAATTTATTTATTTCATAACATGTTTTGTACTGCATGTCTGTCATCATCAGTGGAATACAAAAAATTACAAAAGGTATACTAATAAAATAACAGAATTGAAATGAACCAAATAAATAGTTATAGAACAATAAATAGTTATAGAACAATAAATAGTTATAGAACAATAAATAGTTATAGAACAATAAATAGTTATAGAACAATAAATAGTTATAGAACAATAAATAGTTATAGAACAATAAATAGTTATAGAACAATAAATAGTTATAGAACAATAAATAGTTATAGAACAATAAATAGTTATAGAACAATAAATAGTTATAGAACAATAAATAGTTATAGAACAATAAATAGTTATAGAACAATAAATAGTTATAGAACAATAAATAGTTATAGAACAATAAATAGTTATAGAACAATAAATAGTTATAGAACAATAAATAGTTATAGAACAATAAATAGTTATAGAACAATAAATAGTTATAGAACAATCCATCTAATGAATGAGGATAAACTAAGCAAATATTACTACTTTAAAATAAAAACTTTCTGAATTTGGTACTTTCAGGAAAACAACGTGTGTTGAAACGCTTACCCGACTGTTGGGAATTTCTGTCAGGAAACTGCAACGGAAAGGTACCGGCTTAGTTTGTTTATACATGAGCGTATTGAGGACTGGGGTAAGAGTGCTGGTGAAGAGTAGTGGTGAAGTAGATTTCCATCCAGTGGAGTAACCATACAATTTATTTGGGCTCATGACGTTAGTACTGAGGAAGTACATGTATGTGTACACTCTTCGATAGGAGAGAGTGAGATGATACTCTTGGTGAATTCAGGATCAGAAACTTATTTGAGTCCCAGAGTAGGAGCTGCTGAATTGATCAGCAAGAACAAATGGGTTAATTTTTGAAAACTATTTCAAATGATCAGACTGAAAATTTAAACACATGATACAATTCAATTACATGATTTTTGTATTTGAGGCTTTGATTTTTCTTTGATTCTGGAATACTGTACTTGCCAAAATAGACCGAGTTTGAAAGAAGTTTCAAGACTACAATATTAATTTTTATAAAAGCTTCTTTAGATATTCAGGTTTTTGAGATATGAAAAAAGTAGTGATGCCATATGCAATCTCTTGAAGAAAAGAAATTGTGAAGCATTTTGATGTCCAGGTTAAGTGACTGCAGAGGAAGATGAAGGTAATGCTTCGTGAAACAGCAGCAGGTTTACGGGAGAAAATATAATCCTATGACTAATAAAGAGAACAATTGAGAAAAAAAAAACATTTGAAAAAGAAGACTGTACATTCGTTATGAAGGAGCAAATGTGTACAATTGATAATAGTAGCTTGAAACTGTTGCAAATGAATGAGATATTTTTCTGATATGGGCGTGGATTATTAGGAGTCGTTTCATAAAAAATGTATTGAATGCTAATTGGGCTTAGTATATGTATAGTATATATAGGATATGCCTCGCATCAATATGCAGTTTATGAGGATGAATTTCCAAATCGAGTTGTTCTTCAGATTTCACTGACTGCTACATGATGTATTACAAGTTGTGAAAGGTATTTCATTTAGTTAAAACGTATTCTACCTGAGCTCATGCAGGGACAAGAAAATTGTCAGTCAGTTTAAGTGTGTAGCGGGATGGTTTCGGCAGCATACATTTCAAGGAAATAATCGATAAATTCACACTAACGAAGAGAATTTCGTTTTGTAACAACATAAACCATTTAAAGCATTTCATGGAACTTTCTTTTGCTATATTATATATTTTTAAGTTAGTTTATTCAATGTCATGTGTAAATTTCTAACGTAATCACAAAATATATTTGTAAGTTATATTTGACATATGTGTAAAATAATTCTGAATTGGTTTTTTACGCATTTTTTTTTTTGGTTCTGTCTTTCTCTATTGTTCAATTGCATCACCATCTTGTCATTGTTTCCTGAATTTTTTCATCCTCTTTAAACATATCCCTTAGTATATGCCCGCAAGTTTTAATATTTTAATACGTAAGAGCTACGAGAAAAGGATGACGGATCCTCTCATGACTCACATCTTGTAATTTAAGGTAGGCAAGAGAACTCAATTTTTCCCCGGGCGCAGAAGACCTCATCTACGCCTCTGAACTAGAAATGAACTTTTGCTCTTTGAGCGTTGGCTGGAGCTTCTGTCGAAGGTGACAAAAATTTTGTTGCGATGTTCCAGAAAAATGAATTCTTTTTGCATAATGTTTGAAAGGACGCTCTTCTACATAAAAAGCAATTAACTATGACGACATTAACAAATACTTTACGTATATGAAGACGGGTAGAATACTGGAACATTATCAATTCAAAATAACTCTGTAATATATTCCACGCTGCGCTTAAAAAGTTTGGTCATCCTTGATTGTTAGACGAAAGCTGGACGAGAGAGACACAGATAATCCAGCGAAAGTGTGAGAAACAGTAAATTGCACATAGATGCTCCCTGATGTCCTTACCTGCCTCCAGAAGACACTACAACACCTCTCAACAATGAATGGGTTTAATGATTTCTCGCAAGATACATACGCTCTCCAGACCGCTTTCTATTGAATTCACGAACACCTCGGAATCTAACGAAGTATCTGAATCCAATCATGAGACATATTTGCAACTGTTTACAAATATCTTGAAATTCATTTTAATATTAGAATTTTATCAATTGTAAAATATATCCTGTTATAAAATATTCTCAGAAGTTTTAAACTTTTTTTTTTGTGGGGCTTTAGGGCTCGTCAACATCGAGGTCATTAGAGCCCTTAAAACTTGTACAGGTAGGGAAAATGCAGTTACGCACAAGGGAGAGCCAACATCACTCTCCTCGCGTGTGGGACTCGCCGAAAGACTCAGCCATACCCACTAAAAACCCTCCTGCATTACAACTCAAAACACAAATTCCAATATATCACATGACTTTTACTAAAAAACATTTAAAAAGAAGAAGAAGAGGAAAGAGGAAAATGAAAGATACCCTAGCCCTAATAGCGTCGGGATCGAAAAGAACAAGAGGTGACCAAGGAAGGTCAGAAAAGAGAAAGGAAGGAGCATGGCACAAGTAAGTGGGAGCAATGCCAGACTCAGCTCGCGGCCCCGTGTTCGCCAAACACGTACTTACTAGATGTAAGTCCCCTGGGGGAAGAGGAAAATGAAAGATACCCTAGCCCTAATAGCGTCGGGATCGAAAAGAACAAGAGGTGACCAAGGGAGGTCAGAAAAGAGAAAGGAAGGAGCATGGCACAAGTAAGGGGGAGTAATGCCAGACTCAGCTCGCGGCCCCGTGTTCGCCAAACACGTACTTACTAGATGTAAGTCCCCTGGGGGGAGTTTTAAACTGTTTGAGCTTTAATTTATCGTACTATTCTCAATCATTCTTCTTTGAAACGTTTATATCTCTTTTTGAAAGGCACAAAATAATTATAATAGTAGCAAATATTAATTACATTTTTATCTGAAATGACTATCGTGCATGGTTGAAAGCTATTCGAAGGTATTTTGATTCAATAAATACAGTTATGTCTTGCCAGTAATTGGTAGACATGAATATAAATAATTGAGTAGAATGCCGCCTCCTTACAGAAAACAAATGGTTTCCGAGGAACTTGAAAAATTCGAAACACCCATTCCGTGTTCCAACAAGGTCCAAAACAAGCTCTTAACATATTGAACAAAGAAAGCCCGTTTCACACTCGACTGCTTAACTTCTTTGTGCGGCGGGCAAAGCAAGCGGCTCAAGTATCCGCGCCTTAAACAAGTGCGTGTGAGACAGTCTACCGCCGCCGAGTTTCGAGATATGTCCCCCGATTGAATTAATCCAGTGCACATCAGCTCAGCCTCTTTCTTCGGCTCCCACGTCTCCCTCCTAGCATCTACCTCAACGCCTCGGACCGCTCTACTGACGCCTCCATGCCTTCTCGCGAGATTTATCGATCTCGCCAAGGTCGACGGGTGGCTCGCCGACTGCAGGGCGCCGCGCCGCGCTCCGATCTCGCGATAGCTCGCTCGCCCGCTTTATCACCGCCGCCGTTGCCGGTGCGACGCCAGCGCCGTGCGGTAGATGTCAGAACAAATGTTGGCGTTTTATAACATAAAATAGGAACGAATACGAGAATCAATTCTATGGGTACCCCCTAAATTAAGGTATTTTCTTTGTTTGATGGTCTTGTGTTGAGACGAGCATTTCATGGTGAGTAGTTTTTATAAATGTTTTTTGATAAGGGGATAGTGTAATATAATTAAAAATTGAATGTGAGGTCCCACATTGAGGCGCCAATTGCAATATAATTAAAATGTAAGAGGGAGAAAAAAATGAAAAGTGAGGGAGATCTCAAGTTGGAACACCTTTCTGATATAATTTGAATGAATAATTCAAAATGGCCGCACATTGTAGAACTAAGTTATAACATCGTAAAATATAAAATGGCTAGCTCAGGGATACTAAAATTTGGATAATCATATCAAATGCTCATCCTACCACTACCACACATAACTAATCTAAAATTAACACTGATTTTACACAAATAGTTATTTTTTGACAATGGACCTTGTCCGTTCAAGCACATCGTAAGAGCTGAAGGCTCATTGAATACCATAACAGTTTATGAACAGTAATGTTCATCCAATCTGATAACTGCACAGCCGTAACCAATGAGGATGCTTGTGTCATTAACCAATTGTCTTTAGCAAATACATTAGACACAAGTAAATAATCTAATCACACTGTTTGACAGTGGAAAGCCATCATTGGCTCATCCAAAATGATTTACCTCAGTAGTAGCGAAGCGATGCCGGACGTCATTGGAAGCTGAAGAGGCGAGACGTCTTATGGAGTCGTCTCATTGGCGTGTTGATTACGAACAGGTGTCAGTCAGGTGCCCTCTAATGAGCAACTCCCATAGGACCTCGTAGATGCCAGCTATGCTCAGCTTCACGTTCACAGGTATCAATAGTCTCTGATGTTTCGAGAATTCAATCGATTTCGATATGAGTGTTCCGAGGTCGGACTTTGTGATGAATTTAAACATCTCTCATAATCATTATCGGAGGTCGAAACTTATAAAAGTCGAGTGACGACTTTGAGAAAACTCGATGAATGTCGATCGGAGTCCTATCCTCGCGATCTAAGATGGCGTCCACCTCAATCGAGAAATATAGACAATAATCACTCACGATTAATCAACCACAATCATCGTAACCATCATGATCATAGTTAAAGTAAAAGTAATCTAATCATAAGAGTTAAGAGTGTATCTAAGTATGTCTGTCTATATTTAAATATATTCATCCCCTCTTCTCCTACTTTGGAAGATCAGATTGACTCCGCCTATTGCATCCGTCACGATCTTTGTTAACCAATAATAATTTAAAGTTTATTTCGCATAATTTCTCCTGATCGACTGTAGTCCTTTGACGTTGTTGTCAATCAGCCTATCTCCCATCGTACTTTAGTCACGTGATGTCTCGTCTCGTGATGTATCTTCGCGTGACAGCCGTCTGTTTACTCTCAAAAATTGAGATTAGGTTCGCACAAAAGACCCCTTGGCTGGCCATAACGTCATCCCCTTTTCGTCCTAGGAAATCCTTCAATTCCAAAAAAACTCCCCCCCTTTATTATTGCTACTAGCTTTCTCAATCGTACATAGGCCAGAGGTCGTAGACAGATCTTACGCATCCACAATACGTAGGTTCACCGAAGGGGCACCCTAACCCTTTTGTTTGTTATTCTTCAAGGAAGTCAACACTCGCTTTGTCTTTTAAACTCGTCGCAATATGTATCACTGAACAATGGTCCTATTCTGACGCGCAATATTTCCAGGCAACTTTGTCCCGCGAATAATTATTCCTTCCAAATTACTATAAAATTTCGAAAAGATTGATAAAATGAATTATTTATTACAATAGTAATCATAACGACTAAATATTGACAATAAAAATCATATATTTATATATATATATATATATATATATATATATATATATATATATATATATATATATATATGTGTGTGTGTNGAGTGAATTGGAAGAAATTTTAATTTCGTTTTAAGATGTTGAACAGATGTGGATACACAAAATACTATAAATAAATTTGATGCTGTTTCGACAATGTAACAAATATAAGCTAGTATTTCGTGAAGAAAAATAGCGTAATAGAAGTCACTTTCTAATATTCGTATTTGTGAAAACAATTTTTGGCTCATTTTTTATTCGAATCTTTAATTGCATATTTTGTATTCCATTTCATTTATTTGAAGTACGAGTAAGTTTAATAATATTCATCACATGTATCAACGATTCACCCCCTTTCTCCTTGAAAAATAACAATACTATGAATAAATAAACGTAAAAGTACGTTTGACGTACTCCAGTTTGATTGACAGTTCATCTTGCTCCACATGCGTTATAATTTACCTCACAGATGAGTGATGGTTCTCGCTCCTCGAGACTAGTTTCTCACCTTGTAGGTCTTTTAATGTTCCTTTTTTACTTTCCTTTGTTTTGGTCTCTTTTCTCATCCTTCGTGCTTCCTAACCCTAAGAATGCATTGATTCATCCACTTTTTCATATCACCTTCGAGGAGCGCATGTTTCGGAGACAAGGTACACATAAAACAAGTTTTTGGTTTACCATTGTCATATGAGGTTTCTTAGGAAGGAGCACATTGACGTCATACAATGAGGAAGCTTAGGCTCACCATAAATGCAATGTGTAAGATGAGCTTTTCTTGAATATATTTAAAAACATTTCTCACAGGAGAAGTCTTCGTTATTTCAATATTAAAGTAAAGAATGTCAAAGTAAATAAATATTAATTCCAAAATTAGATGACTAAACCTATCGAAATGAGATCGTATTCCAAAGTAAGAGTTTTAAAAATGTTTCCCACTAGTTGAACATATGACACATCGGCACAGAAGTTTTTTTTCAACATTTTTCTAAAAAATGATCATAGTCATTATTTTTTATTGATCTATTTAAGTATCACGTACTCTTCAGACATGAACTAGGTGCATCGGTAAATCTGTATGATTCCCAGGAGTATCGTAATATTATTAAATACTGTATTTGCTTCTTTTTTTTGGGTAAATTATCACATGGGTAGGGAAGCGAATTTCATTTCTACTTTCTATCCTGTTCAAAAAGTACGATGTAGTTATGAAATCCATCGTTGTAAATTATTTTGCTTCTTCTAGGTGCACCGTCTTCTAGGCGTAGTTACCATTATTAATAATGCTCAGGTAAATGTTACTCGGCAATATACAGCTAGCGTAAAGAGTCTAACGCAAAAATTTGGTCTGATTTCATCTATACTCATTTAATGAGTTGTAATAATGTTAATAAGTTATTCGATTGGTACATCTGGCCGCTCAAGTTATAGAATAGTTTTCCCTTATAAGGATATAGAATTTGCCGTTTCTGTGTAGTTTTGTTTACTTTTCCTTGTTTTCAATCATCTGTATTGCCCCTTTGGGAAGTAAGATTAGAATTTAATACTATTTTATCAAAATGTACAGCAACACAACTAAATGTAAACTATTTGTCAAACTACAGTAAAACCAGAAGGAATACAACGAATGTAACCAACCACCAATACATTCAGTAAATAAGTGAAAACTTAACGAACCAATTTTATTTTCGAATACTTTTTTCAATTTTAAAATACAATTTTTTTCATATTTTCATGTTGTTCAAACTATTATTACAACCACAGTCAAATTACCAAAACATTAGTATAAAGCTGAATTATTCAATACTTCCGTTTGAAAATGAAAAAATATTTTATCTTTGATTGAGTAAAATATCGTGAGTCATGTACGTTTTGTGATAACGTCTTAAAATAGAATATACTACGTTCTGCGTACAGATTCAAGAATATAGTTTCCTAATGATTTCTAAAAAGAGAATCATTAATATGTATTACTCGACTATTATGAAACATCAATGAACTGAGAAGTTCAATGTTCAAACTCGTAAGAGTTTCCCACTCTTTCATCAAGGAAGGTGCGGATTCAATTAGTATTCCCTCTCAGCCTCTTATGTTATAGTCAGATAATTTCTCATCGTAAACTGCTCTCGTGGCATAAAATTAGAGAACTATTAAATGTGTTGGCGAAGCGTAGAGGTGCAGTTATGTCCTACTTCAACACTGAAGAGAATAAACAATAAATCTAAATAAAAATAGCAAATTACAGCTCGTCATGCTTGAATGGGTTTCAAAGTTCAATTATCTCGTAGATACTACGCTACGGTAGTCAATCTCGTGAGTTGCAATGACGTAAGAGGTTCAATTTTCTGTTACTATCTTTCTCCTAACAGTTTAAAAAGCGTATTAGCTCCAAATTAGGAGTTCCTCAGCATGCTACTCTTTCTCCACAACTATGTTTTACAAAAAGGTTTTAAAGTTAGAACGAATTTTTATTTTATGTTATTAAAATATTTCGCGATATTCTAATGAAAAACATTTTTAACATTCCTCAAGAAAGGTAAAGAAATATTTGACATTGTTTTCTCTTGATATTTTGAAGAATTTAATTATTCTTTGTTCTGTAAATGTTACGAACCATGAAACATATAGGTAATTATTTTTCAAAAATCAAACTTTTTGTGTCCTTTTTCAACACTAATTATTTCATCAAATTGAATAGTTCAATTTCCCTTTTTGGAACGTTGGTGTACCTAGCTACTGACACGATCTTGGTGAACAAAGCAACTGTGGAATAAGTCAAACAAAATTTGAATAAGTAGAGATGAAGAAACTCATAAGTATTAGTATAATTCGTGAACTACGTTAGAGCAAAATCATTTAATTTTTGACGCAGCCATACACATCTTCATTCATTGGAAATCATGTACTGCATTGTAACAACTCTGTTGCTGGGAAGAGGATAAAACATGTTAAATAAAGGACTAAGGTCAAAACTCCGGTTTTAGAGGTGACTTTCACGAATGCAGAGAATAGCTCAGAACAGTTGCAAATCTACTATGAAAGCGAAATCTGAATCACATAGCGAACCACATGCACGATAATCTCTTAATAAGTATGGGTAAATACGATCACGAAAGATAATATTTCATTATAATAAAACCTGTGTTAAGAAACCAGATTACAAATTTTACGCGGAGAATAATGTCTGGAAAGAAATCCATTTCACCACTCGAACGTAGTCTTCTTGGAAAAGAGAGGAAACTAAGTTACACAAATTTTGGGACGCACAAATTTTGTACGAAAACTAAATTGCACTAGGAACAGACCAAACCTCTAAGAACTCTGATAATAAGCCTCATGCGAAAAGTTCTTCATTGAATGTTCTCGAATGGTATATTAAAATTCACTTAATATTGTAGTTTCGTTTGTTTAGTCTTAAACAAGGCAAGAAATACCTGTCTGTGAAATTGAAATAAATTCATACGCATTTTGAGATTAAAGAAAAATAAGCACATATATGAAATATTGAAAACATTATTTCACATAATAATTTTAATTTTTGGTGGAAGTTGCTCCAATTGACTATTTATTACATGCTTACTTCGAAGGTTCCTTAAACTTGAAGCATACCTATAAGGTGCTCGTTTACGCTATTAAGAGAAGAAAAGGTCTTGAAATATTTTTGTTGTTGTGTTATTCCTACAGAATGGTGAATGCCACTATTTTGATAACCACTTGGAATCGTGAAATGAGTGGAATGAAAATTTTATTCGCATGAACTGAGGTAAATGAAAAACGTAGGAAAATCAGGAACATATTCACTCATATTTTTATTCACTCATATGAATAAAAAAATATAAAAATACGTTTAGAATAATTAGTCATTGAAGCATCAAGATATTTCCGTGAAGGGAGTCCACATACTGCATCCTCGAGTATTAGCCTCCTTTGGGCTTTAAGTAGTCTTTTGTTCGCTGTCGCTTCTAAATTTTAGAGGGTCATACACCATGCTCTTAACAAGTCCCCGAGATGAAAGCAGTGAGAATATTGCTCATGCAACCTACTTTCGCGTCGGAGTTTAAAAGCTCTCCACCCATATACTATTTTGAATAGACATCACATCCCATTCGCTACAGCAGAGACCGCACTTCACATACGGCGTTCTGTCTCCAGTTTCGTTCCCCCTCTGACACAAAGAGAATCCCCCTGCATCACAAAGCACAGAGCGGACCAGATGCACGTCCTGTAGGCTATGTTCATACTAATCTCACTGTGAGCTTCATGGAGCGCGGAGAACCCCCTCACCTGCGCCACGTATTGCTCCCCTAAGCTATACCTCCAGCGGACTTACCTCCCTTATTCAAATATTCGTGTGACTTAACAGGATCCAAGACCCACTGTAATATCATCTTCGTGGATTAAAGAAAGAACTTGTGCGATAGAGCGACTTCCGAAACTAGTGGTGCAAGAAACCTGGACATATTTTCTCGTACGTTATTTAGCATTGAAATCCATTCATGAGTTTTTAATTGTTTATCAGTTTTTACTATTTCTGTTGTCAGTTTTTTTCAAGTTATCCGTTCTTTAGCGCTTGATATGGAAATCTCAATTGGAACAGATCTAAAAAAGGAAATGATCATTGGGGTCGTAATGGAAACATGAATCTCAAGGATTCCATGCTTTTAGGTCCAAAACGGATTTCTTCACTCCTAATTGTTCATGACAATACTATGTATTGACACATCACCTTTACGAAAACAGAAAAAAATGAGTTAGCTGGGTGAAAGAAACCGATACCTATTTAAACTAGTGGTGCAAAACCATTGCACATACTTTCTCATTTACGTTTCTCAGTCTGGACTAGAGAGAGGCATTAAAGCATTCTATTAGAAGAGGGATGATTTTTACCTGTTACTCTATAATACGATCTTCTTCATTTTACCCAATTTCAAAAGTTTATAAAAGAAATATTTTACTAGCATTTATATTTATCCATGTTAAATAATATCCAAGGTTCTTGAATTAGTAATCAAATGCCTGAATGTAGCAAATAGAAATTATTTTACCGCCTATACCAAACTTTCAGGCGAAATACCGCTAATGCGGATGTAAAACATACTAATTCTACTTTACGTACAGAAAATTTAAGCAAAATCGTTGAACCAGTGTTTGAAAAATATTCAAAAATGTACTTTGACCAACATGTGAAGTGCCCTTTGTGTTCAAGTAAAAAGAAAAATTTAATGTCAGAAGTAAATTCTATCCTAAATACAAAAAATGAAAACAAATTATTTTTCCATTCGGTCAGGAGTGCTGCGCACAGACGGACGGACAGACGGATAGACCGGACGGACGTCCAGCCAAAAACCACTTTTTCGGAATCAGGGGTCTCCAAAACGGATATTTCCGCAAAAATCTCGGTTTCGAATTATTCTACGTATATGACAAAGTAAAAATATTGGAATCTGTATCAAACGCTAAGGAAGAGAAAAACTTCTCCGAAAATTACGGATGTACATGATCTATGTGACAAAAAGCCAAAGACGTATCGTTAGACCAAAGAAAGTTGAGATTAAGTCATTGAGTCATTAGAAAATGAGGAAAAAAGTCTCTTAGATTTGCTAGGAGCAGACAAGTTTTAGTTATGGTTAATCTAAGACAAATACCCGGGAAAGTAAGTAAAATTATATATCCAGACAATAGAAATTTACTTACCATGTGTAGTATAGATTATTAAGACAACTACCACAAATATAGTATATATTCTGTTCAATAACCATTGGTTTGGAAGAAGTATTAATGAATGTAAGGAAACCATGTGATCAAATGTAATGTATGTTTCCAATTGTTGCGTAGCTGAGCATATATAATCAACATGGATGACCATCAGCTCCTATATGCCCTCGTCTGATCGTTTCGCTTCATCTGCTGCTCCCCTATCTGCTTCACCAACTGGTCTCTGCAGTGTCATAAATAATAGAGCTAACACCTGATCGTTGTTGACACTAGTGCAAGCGGGATCTTAAGTACGCATCGAGTGGCAGTCCCTTCAGGTACGTCCTCCTACGCACACACGCTTCCTAGATTACGCAGGATTTATAGCTACCACGGCAGGAATATTGGTTCGCTCTGGGGGAAGGACGGTGTCCGTTCATTTCGAGGACTTACTGCTACGGACTCGAGTTGGAACGCAGGGAGAGACGGATGGTATCCTTAGCACCGATTGCTCCTCCAATTGACACGTGAGTAATATGTCTCGTTAGAATGCTAGTACTATAGCGTCTACGCATGATCACATTTATATATACTCCTTCGAATTATTTCAAGGCACACGTGACTTTACAAATATAAAAGAAAGTAATTTATAATTAAATTAACAGTAAGAAGAGTAGTAAACTCTCTGAAAACAAAATATTAGTAATTTTTTTTCAGATATCTGAAAGTTAAAAAGGAAAAAAAAGGAAAAATGTCAATAGAGACTTAATGCAACCACTTATAACATCAGGTGAATAAGATATTTTGCTCAAAAAAAATAAATAAAACATTCTTTAAGGACAACATGTCTTCGCTGAGCGATCAGAGTATTTTCCAGCTTTTGTTGGACTTGAAAAGCTTTCAAACAATTCAAACGTACACTATTCTCCTAACACAAATTTCTGATTTTATGCCGTAATTTCATGGTATTGTACTGTCCTCAAATATGCAAAAATATTTCGTGACGTATGTACATAAGATACTATTTTGCTATTCACTAAAATGTTGCTATTATCTTCAGACGAGTAATGTCAATTCAAATCATTTTAACTTGGCCATATTGATTTATTTCAAATGATTGAAGGAATGTCTAAACATTTACAAGACTTTAATCTCTATTCACAACAAAAAGCGTATCTCTTCTGCTCACACAGTAGTCGGTCGTACGGATGGACGGATGTTCAGGACGAACAATGCGTAACGGACTCACACGTTTCTCATTGACTGACTCTCTAGTCCTCTTGAATATTAACATGTAAGAAAAATATGTAATTAAAGAACTGCAGATAAATTTTTCAATGAGACATATAATCACACGATTAATTCTACAAAGCATTGAAATTTCTCGGGCAAATCAACACAATATTTTGACTAGATCGAATGCCACTGAAGCAATTAATATGCAAAAATTGTAGCACATTCCTCAGATTTTCTAGAATATTTTTTAGACATAATGTGTTTTGTTTTTGTTGATGATCATTATCATTATCTGTATGCCAGTAACAATGTTGTACCATGGTTGTTGAAAATGACGATTCCAAAAATGAATTCAAAGTAATATTTGCATGTTGCACAAAACTTTTTATTCATTTTTATTTTGTAATTATTAGCATAAAACTGGATGTTTATAGAATATATTTTTGCATGAATACGTATGCCATTATATTGCTAACAGCTCCCACATTTATGAAAAGAAAAGAGTGCAAAGAATAGAGAAACGAGCATCTACGTTATTCATCGAAGTATTCGCCAGGTGTGACCTTCTAAACGTACGAAAGTGAACAATGCCGGAAATCATTTATCCGATGAACAAAGGACAGTAACGCATAGAATAAGATTAATAGGATCAGCATTCTCTTTCGGAGTCGAAGTTCAATGAAATCGATACATAGAAAGTTGAATGGGAGAGATGGATTCGGTGTGTTCAGTTGCTCTTCGGAACTGAATAATACAACTTGCCTCTCTTGTTTCGTGATGACTTGTACGTGAGTTACGTAATGCTTCATTGTCCATTATCATAAACTATTCATAATTGTTCTGATGTCCAGTTTACATTGTTTAATGCTAAATATGGAACCGTGTGAAACAAACCTACAACCAGCAGATGGAAAATATTATCCGCCATATTATTCGCCGTATAAAAGTAAACGTTCGTGTAGAATGTGAGTTGTTCAACATTCAGTACAGCTACTTAGTCATCAATGGTATTACTACGTAACAATGTTGAGCTTTTTAAGAATGTTTCCCTAACAATGAAGAGTTTTAAAAAAATAATGCTTCCGTTTTATCAGCACAGAGACATCTCTCAATCGCGGGTATCATGAGTAATTCATGAGTAACATGGGTCCCTTCTCTCCTCCTGCTCTCCCTTCGAAATCATCTCATATTGTCAATATCTGAAACTTCCCTCCTCTGACGTTGTCGTCGCCATTACGAATAACACCTCGGGGTACGGATCCCTACATCCCCTCTTACTTTGTTGTTGCAAGGGTGACGTATAGCCTTCGGGTGAACAGGGAACAAAGGTGAAAGCATACATAGTCAGCAGACGGCCTTGATCGATACGAGGTTCCAATGACAATTTCAGATTTACCAATTCTTTCATATGCGAACTATCTGTTTCGCTTCTAGCTATCTTGGGAAGCCAATTAGAAGACTAATGACAACATAGGTATCCTCCTCTATATACTATATATAAAAATATTTTAAGTGTATTGCTTGTTTCCGGAGATAAAAATAAATGTATAGTTCTCCACGTGGTCATACACCTCTATGTGATCATATGTGACTGCTTTATTTGACATTGACGAGCCCTAAAGTCCCACAAAAAATTATTTGACAATAAATTTATTAGTATTACTTTATGAATTTTTATATCATCGAAAATGACAATTATATTTATAAAAGTCACATAAGTCTTCGAATACATTTCGTCCTAAACTACGGGGGGGTTGTCAACCTTACAACATTATGAAAGAAAAACAAACACATCAATTATTTCTTCAAGTTAAGTTACCCTTGAAGGGGTCAAAAATAAAAAGTCATCATACTGATGGAGTGACGTACGTTTTATATTTTCAATAGAAGTTAAAAACGATTTCAAAATTTACTTGAACAAAAATACTTCAATTTGAGTAAATGAAGATGAGGGTACTGGGATAGTAAGTAGGAGAGACAGAGAATCGTCAAACGTCAAAAATGAAATGGCCTGTACTTTCAATTCTAAAACATCATGCCAAACTGATATGAAATTCTAACAACTTAAGCACACTCCACAAGACGCAAAATTACAGAACTGACTGAAATTTCCTCGTCGCTTGTAACAATAACGTCCCAGTTGTCAGTCGTCGAAAGTTCGTGACACAATGAGAACAAAGCTTGAGGAGTTCCCTTTATTATATCAATATTTTCGGTATTCTGCAGGGGACGGTATTGCGATTAAATACAAATCATATGTTAAACGAATTAATAAAACCATTTGCTCAGTAGATGCTACGGTAATTTTTGATAGTTTTTGGTGAGAACGTTTGAAAAATTCAGTAATTCGTTTTTGTTATAAGGAACTACCAACATTGATGCGTTACAAAATAGAAGACAGCGTGGTTTATCTCTTGACAATTAATTTCGTTTATCAGTTAACTATAAATAAATACAAATAAATTTATTTTAAAAAATCAGTTACAAACTGCGTATGGCTACGTGGAGGACAATAAACTAATTTGCACTCCGGAAGCAAGTAAGGGGTGGATGGCAGAGGTGGATTTAATATTTCAGTACATTCCTACGATGAGAATAAAAAACTTAGTTAAGTGTAATTATATCCAAAGATAACAAAAAAATGTGCTTAATATTTTTTTCACATAATTCTTTTTTTGCAATTTATTCGTACAGAATTTGGCCAATAGTTTTGTAGATACAACCATAACCTTCTATTCAAGTAATGGCTATGGTACAACTATACCACAAGGAAGTGAAGAAAAGTGACACTTGGAATTGTAAAAGCAAAATTTTAAAAAAGTGTTAACTTTAAGATGTGCCTCTCAAAATGTTGAAACTAAATCAATTGGGTGTTGGTGTTTAAAAAAAGGTCTTCTGTGTTTGCTGCTGTCGAGTAGATTTAGGGCGAGAGTTATATTAAAAACACACACAAAAGTATTTTACAAGAACGTATTATCAAACAGTAGACTATTCGGAAAATATTGTTTATAAATCGTAACAATGAAAATAAATTCTATATTAATTATTACAATAACTAAAATTGATATTAATTGTTACAGTAGACGGTCGCTCCTATGTAAGAGACTAGACAACCCGTATATAAAATCCGAAAGAAACCCGGAGAAAAAACATTGGCTAGGATGGGGCAACAGGGCACACATCATGTAACAAAGAACAGAAATAAACTGTCCCTACAAGAATTGTTAAGACTATATAATATTTAATAGATTTAATTAATGGGATCTTTTTACATTTGCTTCAAACTCGCGTCCCTTTTCAGAAATAGTTTTCAATTTTATAAAAAATGTATTTAAAAATATAGAAATGGTATCATTTTTAGAATGATTTTCTGTTAATCAATGTCTTACATTTTTAGTTGGGACAGTTTATTAACTGACGCTAATATTGTGAACACATTAAATATCAGAATTAAAATATAAATATTCTTAGGTGTATTAATAAAATACAAATACTTGTGTACTAATAGGTCTACACCAAAGAATAGGTCTATACTAACGAAGAACTGAACAGAGCATCAGTAACATAGAAATCAAGAACAGATTTAAATCTTTTAAGGGTTCTTCTTAAAAATTGTGCAAGTTCAGGGTTAATATAGTTGAAACAATAGGGCGAAAAATCAGTAAAATATGGATGCATTCCAGATGTGAAACTTCACTTTCATTACTGAATTCCTTATTAATAAGTCAACCTACTTGTATTGATCAGTAGAGATGCCTGTGTGGGAAGTCTTAGCAGCCACTAAATATACAATCTACGTGACATAAGAATGCATAAATACAGTAATAGGAACTATCTGCAAAAATTATTCGTAACTATGCACAAATTCGATTATAATTATAGTCCTTTTCTAAGCTTTCTTCGTGAATTTATTTTTATTTTGAAAATTCACGAGTCATAAAACAAAGAACACATTTGAAAAAACATTTTGGATAACAATTTAAGAACCCAGGGCAATGCCGTAAAATATGAGCTAGTTTATTATATTTCAAAGTCACTACAAAACGAGATATTGAACAGGGAATTTTCTTTGTCCTGTAATAACTCGTTCTGAGGAGGAGACACAGGAGAAGTGTGAACAATCATCTCATTTATCATTGTTTTTAAATTATTACTTCTGGTTCTGTATATAATTAGTTAGCTGAATCATTACGTACAACTGTTGGGATTTATTCTTATCAAATGGGAACATTTAAGTTTTTAACATACTATTATCTCAGTTGATTTGTGAGATACATATATTACTTCAGTTTCTGACTAATGTTACTTTCTCACTTACTATAGCTGCGTTTTCTACATGTATTACACAGCAATATTAACGAATTTAAGTATCAATTGAAAAGAAAAAATATTGGCCGATTACACTTTTCGTTGCCTGAGAACTCTTCAGACTAAACGGTGTAAGAAGCGTGGTACAAGAGATAAAACGTCAAAACTTCATTCCATTTGGAATCGATATTATGAGCACTCATCTATTTAAACGTAGAATCTTTCGACCATTACTTGTCTCGAGATCCATCATAATTTCCGTCAAGAAATAAATATGGACCACTAAATCACCATCGCCTGAAAAATTTGTCACTTCATTTATCTGTAGACTGGATTTTTAACGCGTCTGTACAGCCAGTGGAAAGAGACGCAGCTCTTACAGAGAGATTCGTAATTCTTCCCAGACGTCACGAGTCGGACAGGTCTGAAAGTATGCAGGTGTGAGACCACGTGGTGCCAAGGTGTTGAATGCCAAGTTTCGCCGAAAGCGTGGTATTGAGGTGAAATAAAAAGTTTTCTTATTATTTGAAACCCATAAATCCTTTATAGTTATTAAATCATAAAAGATTATATAGGTATTTTTCAAGAAAAAAGAAAAAAGAATGTCTGTTAAATAGCAACAAAACAACTCATCGTATTTTCTCAGTAAATTCGGATTCACATCAATAATTTAGGAATCGTGCTAAAACGTTACTTATTTTAAAACCAATCCCATTTTGCACTAAAGTTACTTCATTTTTGAAACATTCATCAAGTGTAGTCTGCATGTGAGAATATTTTGAACACTTTCATGTCCCTCATTGGTGCAGAAAAAAAAGATATGGTCAATTTAGGCATGGGCTGTGTATTACGTCACAATTTAATTTAAATGATGTAACAAAGTAAGAAGTATTGTATGAGTCCAATAAAATATTCTTGTTATTCGTTTACGATATTAACATCGCAGAACTGATTTTCTCCATATTTCTCATTGTTAGGCTGTACTGTTTTTTGTGTCAAAATAAATTCGCTCTCTTTTTCGATTAAAAAAGAAAACAAATCATCCTAATTTTGTAATGTGATTCTCTTTGTAAATCATCCTAAGTATTTGAAAATATGATTAGGTTTACGGAGTAACGTTATTGTAAAAAGGTTTTTATCCGAGCCTTTCTATTTTCACATTCTTTATTGTGAGTGGACATTGCAAGTTTAATTTACTTTAATATGAAACATATAAATGTGTGCTCCAAAATCAAGTTTTCGAATACATCGTCGTTAAGAATGTTTCTATGAAAATATTAATAAAAAATCTTGTCAATTTGTTTTCTTTATTTCCTGGACAATAATATTACAAACAATAAAGTTTCATTGTCCAAAGAAACGTTTGACTGTTCAGTGCTCAAATAAACAGGTGAATGGATATATGCAGAACAAACCGAAGACTCGAGGAAAGAGATTAGGAATTGTACTATTACTAATAATTCAAAAATAAGAGCTAAGATGACTTTCAAATCAAAATGAGATCATAATTAAACACTTGCGGTCTCTTCAAAAAATTTTCGTCGTCCTTGTAGTCAAGATGACTGATGACATACATCACAGATTGCAGTATATTGCCTCCACTTGTAGTACAACAAAAACCTTATTGAACATAATAAGTAAATGCAAGTTTGAAATTTTACAAAAAAATCCATGTTCGTTACATAAATAATTAATTTTGCATTGACATAATGCCATTTAAATTAAATATTATGAAATAAGTCATTTCTTTTACTTTCAATTAATTTTCATATTTGTTTAAATTCATTATTAATTTTCACATTTGTTTAAATAAACCACGGAAACTTAAAATTATTTATACTTTTTATGTAAAATGGAAATACTGAATCAATTGTTTTAAGAAACAATTTTTTAACTTAAACTCTATTGTCAAAAAAGCAGTTGCAAACTGCGTATGAGCATGTGAGAGATAAGAAGCGAAGTTTTTCTCCAGAAACAAGCCAGGGACCATCCCATCAATTCCAATCATGGGTCCATGTGGAATTTAATATTTATAAAAGAAATTATTTAATAAATACATACTGTTATCAATTTATTATTCCAAAATGAATCATAGGTATTATAAGCAGAAAATATCCAGATTAATGATAAAAGTATTAATGACATTCCCGACTACGGAAAATTCTCGTACAACGAGAAATAAACTATTATAAATTAAAAGGATTAAAAAAATGCTTGAAAAGTGAATTTAATCAATTTCTAGATTACTGAAACAATTGTATGATAGTTAACATGGCTTATGTCGTCCTAAATCATATGGAAAACAATATTTATTGGGAAGTTCAAACTCTCATTAACTTCTTTTACGAGTATTAAAAGCAGTTAATTATTTAACAATGGCGCATTAGAAAGCTTTTAATCGCGGATTTGAAGAGATTCAATTTATTTGCATATTTTATATTTTTGAGAAGGGAATTGTACAAAATTATTCCTGATTGATGACGGCCTCTATAACACAGAGTTCTTGACACGTCAGGACGATGAATAATAACCTTACTATGAGTGTTGTGTTTGTGAAGTGGTTTCTTATAAAGCAGGGGAGTTATTTTAATAATTCTGTCTTAACGAACAAGACTACTTCATAAATGTATATGCAAGGAGAGGGAGAATATTTCATTCTCTATACAAAGGGTTACATGAATTTTAAGGAAAGATTTACATATAATCCGAAATAGCGCCTTTTGGACTCTAAAAGTTTGAATAGTCTGAAAGGATGGCCCCAAAACATACTGCCATATCGTAAATGAGAAGAAACATACACGAAATGAGAATCAAAATACACGCAGCGTGAAGCTTGTTGATCTCCAACGATGCGTAGAAGTAGAAATGCATAACACAATTTGCTTAGTTTGGAATTCAGATGATCAAAGTGACAATTTTATTTGAGGTAGTCCTGAATATGAATTCCTAAAATTTTTGTTATTATTATTCGAAAGTGATATATGAGGAAGAGATTTCGTTACACTATTGCAAAATAACATGGATACTGTTTTATCAGTATTAGCAATTAAATGATTTGAATGAAACCGAGAGGTTAGAGAGAACGTTTTGCGCATAGACATGCTTACATAGTAAATTAGTGTCGTCAGCAAAGAGCACCATTTTGCAATAAGGTGTGGTGGATGATAGTTGACATACAAGAAATGGAGGAGAGGATCTAAGATTGACCCTTCAGGAACTCCGCAAGTAACTGGCTTTGTTTCTGAAAGACGTACTTTACAATAACAATTTTACACCACAATTATACATTTCAAAATATTACATTAATACATACTACACTAATAAATTAAATAATAGACTTTATTTACAAAGAAATTAATTTACAGTAATAAAAGTAAAGAAGTATTGAGATTCTTTGTAAAATATTTGAAAGCTCTTTCAACAGAGTAGATTCACATTACCACAACTACAGCATAAATAAGACAAGGTGAAAAAGGAAAGTAAACGTTCTTCGACGAGAAGCGTGCTAACGTCGCGTCGTGTCTGTGGCTTGAGCCACGCGCTCTTTGACTAGTGGCGCTCTGGTGGTCACTACGGGAACATTGCTACAGGACGTAGAGAACAATACATGATCTGCGACTCGGAAAAATCATTGCAAGAATGGATTGTAGATTATTGATCTATTTATAAAATATATTTCCTCGTGATCTCAGTTTTCGGTTTTGTCTAGTGTTATAAGCCAAGGGACTTATACCTTGATGGAGATATCTCAGGAAAAAGACACCAAATAATATATTTATTATTATTCTAAATATTTCTATTATTATTCTTATACATCATTATTATTCTAAAAAATTTCGGTTTGTATATTTTGTTCATTTACTTCACATATATTCCACATTAAATAACAATAAATTAATTTAAAGAAGCAAATCATAAGTCAGAGGCAAATCATAAGAGTCCCAATAAATAATTTCCTCAGAATATGAACACAAATAGACTTGAAATGCTAAACGAAATAAAAAAATTGCCACAAACGTCAACTCAGTAATCTTTTTATTTTCGGATAAAAGCAAAAACTGAATTAATTAAGTAAATATAAAATAAGAAAAATAAATAGAGAAAAAGAATATAGCATGCAAAGTAGAAATATACTATAAAGTAAAGTTCTATCAATATAATAAAATTTTCACAACAAAGGAGTGACAATTTACTATCCACACTTAAATCGTAATTTTCTCTGAGGAGTTTATGCTTCATTCGTATCTCTTGCTCGTTAATTAACCTCGCTGAGTCATCCTTCATTCATTGAAGCAGCACACGTTCATTCATGCAGTAGCCTTCGTTTTTGTTTTTAATTCGCGTGGCCGCGAGCATCCTTTTGTCGGCGAAGGGTCTTCACGCTCGCGTTTCATAGAATCGTAAGCTGGGATATTCTTCGCAACAGAATCGAATTGGGATTTGGAGGTGATGAGAAGTTAAGAATCACGATATAGAAATATTCTGAAAGAGATAATAGCGTAGAATCAGGAATGCACCCACAGGGTTACGTCTTTCCACATCGTTACTCTCGGGCAAGTTATTTGATAGAAACATTTCTCCGGAAAATTAATTCATTTCCCTTAATCTTCAAGTCACTCCATGTTGCATCATATTCAGTAAGTATTTTAATTAAATTCTTTATTTTCCTTTCCAAAGATTTTTAGGAGTGGTGTGAGTGCATCGTGAACGGATTCATTTTTCGACAGTTTTAGTTCTTTGACTTTAGAAATACTTTGTCACTTCATATCCATCAACCTTTTTATAATAATGTCCGATATATTGCACCATCTTACACAAACGTTTAGAACAATCACGAGGACAAAAGATAGATTAAAATTTTGTCCTCATAGAGTAATAGAATAAAGAATTCTTCGGTATTTACAAATGTATAGAAATATTATCTAAATTAACGTATGTTCGAATTTAAAAATATATTCTGTGACGTCGCGGGGTTTTAACGACGCCAGAAGAATATTTCAAAACTGCTACGCGTTAAAAGTGTAATTTTGTGCTGCTTTTCCTCGTTAGGAATTGTACATTTCGTGAGGCTGGTTGACGTGTGTCGTGTACCTGCAGCGCATTTTCCGGGAGCTTATCCTGAATTTAGCAGCCACGCGGTCGCCGGGAAGCCGTCTCCCTGGAAACGAAGCAGACGCGGCGGATGGAAGCTTGCTTAGGCGACCGTTGCGCAAATCTGACAAACCTATGAGGCATTGTCACCTGAGACAAAGGGCAGGTGCACTGCCGCTAGAGTGGAGTTGTGCCACAGTTTGTAGCATGAGTCTAGGCGCGATAGGCAGCTGGAAACTGTTAGTATGTCGGAGGGCATAAGGCACTTTTCCGATAGGTATATGCGCGGGCATAATAATTGCGCGGGCATTTTTTTATGCGCGGGCATAATAATTGTTGACTTGAGGACATTATTCAGGATCGTACATCCTTGAGTATTCAATGTCTGTATTTTTTTAACATTCCAATTTGTACATAGTGTATATAGTAATATTTGTAATAAATTGCTAATGTATACATTCTCAAGTTTCAATACATTTCTAGTTTTTTCGGGGATAAAATTAGTGGTGGCAGCGAAGAGGGATCGATAGCCAGGAATTCATTCAGTTAGTTATCGGAAATTAATCGAATTAAAGTCACCGTGGAGTAATTGTAACGTTTGGAAGCAAAATTCTCAGTGAGGTATCTGCGCGGTAGATCGGGACGCTTCGCCACGCTACAGTTCATAGAAAGAGTAATTCTTCAAATGATTCTCAAATTAGTTTTTAATATCAATAACACTAGGACGACCGCTTGTTATTACGTATAGGTCATTAAATACATTACGCTTTCACCAACTGTGTGATTTTTTTGCAATACTGTCCATACCATTCACTGTGAATGACGTCATTTGCACGAGGAAAATCCAACCTAGGCATTTGACCAGATATAAGGAGCAAGGATATAGATATTAAAAAGGTTTGCGGGTTGCCTATTTACGTTAGTCTATATCGAAGCAAATATATTCCAATAAGAAATCACTTTTTCATCTCATAAACTGTCCATTTAATGATTGCCATCGAAAGCGTTTCTTTATTTTTAAAAAGAAAAACGCATATTTTTGTTTACTCTCGTTATAAAATGGTAGTAGATTTTAATACATAAAAGGAAATGAGTTAGCGTCACTTTTAACCCCCTATGCCCCGAATAGAATGGATCCTATAACGTGGTTCCGTCCGCAGGGAGGATCGCTAAACCACCCGAGCGGATCTGCGAGTGATTCGAAGTGTCGTGGGCGACGCCAAGATGGCGCCTGCAGATTCGTCTGTCTCCGAACGAGAAGAAGATCGTGGATTCGTGCTTCACGCCTCCACCGGTGAGGGACGGCGCGGCGCCGCCCAACCTCGCGCACAGAGCGCGTGTTCTCCGAAAACATGACATTCGCCGTGCGATGGACCGAGAAGATTATGATCGGCGGCGTCCTTGCTCGCTATTGGTGGGTAGACGGAGAATGGTGAAGAAAGGAGTGGAACGAAATTGGGTACATACCTATCCAGTGACAGAGTTAGGGAATTACGATGAGTGTGAGTAAAAGACACCGAATCATTGTACTTGAATGATTCATGTAAGTGATGGTACCCAAGGACCAGTCCTGCGACAGGAGACAAAATGGTAGTAGATTTTATACTTATCTCTTTTCCGTATATTTTTATAATAAAAAGAACAATACGTAAAAATGGAAAATAGATATATAATACAAGTTAGTAATAAGTATTGGCAGTCTAAATTTACATTAACCGTTTCAGTGGAATGCTATGCCTGTGAAGTATTTTGTGGGTAAGAACACCTTATGAACACCTCACGCTTGACCGAAACAAAAGACTCGAGTCTCCGCACCAACATCTGCGACATCTCGCTATTTGTCAAAGCTTATATTTACGAGAAAATTTATTTGATATTTAACTTATTTGGAAGCGTTTATTTTGTCAATGAAATCCAGTAAAATATTACGAATTGATTTCCGAACGGTGTTATTTAGGATTATTTCTTAATTAGTGACTCATTTGAGGGGAATTATTTTACTTATAAATCCCCCATATTAGCCAAAGAAGTGTAGTGTTTTCAATTATGATATAATTTTTTTGACAAATGCAATGAATAACTAAAAATAACCAGTAGGTGTCACATTCCAGACAGCTAAGAATATATTTTCCAATCACTTTCTTTGAAACGTTCTCAATCCATTAAAACTTGAACAATGCCTATATTGCGCAGCGGTTTCTGGCTCAATTTTATACTGATATAAATGAGCAATAAATTTTCGATCTGACAATAGGGAGACTAACTTGCATTGTTATTGTTATTTTACTTGGATTGATATTCTTGCATTTAGACAAAAAAAATTACGTCGTTTTGCCTATGACATAATTTTGTTATTTATTTATTGGTCTAATTGCAAGAATATCAGTCCCAAGTAATTATTATGGCTGATTACATATCAAGTGTATATTATTATTTTAATGCGTTTCTCAGTCGACTTGTCAATTTATTATTATTTATAAACACTCTAATTCATCATTCTTCAATCAATTCTTTCCTGAGCTTATCAACATCAGAGAATTACGTAATACTAAAACTGCCTTTTTAAGTGACCTTGAGGTAATAGAAAGTGTGAAATTGTACATGTGGTCAATTTCAGCCATTGATTAAACTCAGTATTTTCGTATTTTGCTCATTACTATCTGTCTAAGAATCTTCGAAAATGTGCCATGTACTCTGGGTGATTCAAGACCACAACTTCTATCATTACAGTAAAACAAAGGGGTGGAATTATATTCTCGAGGTATCATCACAGAAGATGAGATGACGCTTGTTGATAAATGTACTCACACAGACACGTGTTAAGTTCTCGTGGCCGGGGAGCAAGAAGCGTTTAAAGGCGTTCGCAGTCTAGATGGGAGTGTAATTGAATACTGCGCGAGAAAAGCTATTTGAAAGCGCACAGCTCGCTCGTGCTCCGCCAACACACGTGCTTCCTCTTTGCTAGAAGAGGAGGAAGAGGAGCAGGAGGAGCGGAAGGAGCAGGAGGAGGAGGAGAACTGGCTCATTGAAGGAGCAAATCGATTCGACTAACAGAAACATGTTTCTATTATGCCTTGTTTCATAAAGAGCTTTCATTGAGGTTTACTTAAGATACTACACGAGAAGAGATTGTCACGACATTTTCTTTTCAAATTCAGAAATGTAATTTTCGACACTTTTTTTTCTCGTCCAAGTAATTTACAAAGGGCAGAGTAGTAATTGTACTTTTGTGCGAGATGAAATTAATGAAGTATGTAACATAAATCTTAAAGCACGAATAATTAAGATCATAAAATGTTTTTCGATTCCAATAAAACATGATCTAAGACCTTAAAAAATCTTTAAAATTGTATCTCAAAGTAATTCCTAGTTCATTTTGTTAGAATATAAAAAATAATTTGCATTTAACTCTCGGTATTACAATATGTAATTGACCGTACGAAAATCGGCAAGTGAACCCGTGAAACTTGTAATATTTCACCATGTGATTTATTGATGTTAATCACAAATTAGAAGAGAATTGGGACATTGTCTTTTCTGAAAAAAGACATGCAGTGTGTCAGTTTTCGGAATGAGTGAAAGTTTCCAATTTTCTGTACCACGCATAATATAAAAAAATTAATGTATGTGGTTACATTAACCACGTTACCACTACTTGTGTATCTGTTTTCATGAGACTACTTTAGGGTCAGACAAATACGTTCAAAAATAAAAGTCGCTGTGTTGTTGTTTTGCTCTGACACGGCGTTTCCATTTGGTAGTAAATATAACGAAACTTCAAAAACCCAGAATAAACCTTGAATGTGGTAATAGATGATACTTTAACTTAAAGCATTGGATATATCATGTTCAATTACTTTCTTCTTACGTTTCTTGTTATAATTTGAACCACCTGACGACGACTACAAACGAAAGTCGAAACGTTGTGAATTTTATCACAAAATATATACTGTTCTTCCATAAAAGGTCGTACGTATTTATTTAATTAGATTATAAAATGGACGATAATTGTAATAAAATACTAGAATAATTCTCGAAAAAGAGGACGGATCGTGAAAATAGATGACTTTTTCACTGTTTATTGTAGTTATCGAGGAAGGAATAGTAGTTAATTGGGTTTTTCCTTAATATGTTCCGTGAAATCGAAGTGTAATTCATTGGTTTTCTTTTTACATTTTTACTATAAACATTATTACATAATTGATGACTTATTACATCGCACACCTCATTTTTCGTTAGCGAACAATAATAATTTATCTCTTACAAGAAGTAAAAGATTTCGTCATTCTGTCAGTATTTATTGATGCAAAAGACCTTTCCAGCCGCATGGCGGCCATCTTCATTACTACAAAAATAATTTACAAAATAAAATTTACATAATAAATATAAATTGAAACATTCTAAAAATAATCTACCCCTTCTTCTTTGAAAAGTTAATAATTCTCAATATAATATGAAATAACAGGAAATGAGAAAGCTGGTATACCTGGGTCCTTTGGCAAGCGTTGGCTGAAAGCACCGTTGTGTCATGTAGGGTTGGATTATATAGGGAAGTTTCAGGAATTTCCATTGACGTCACGGGTTTTCCGTGTAACAGCATTAATTTTTTATGGCTAATTTTAGCAGGGGGAGGGAGGAAATGTCTGGAATTTGATGATTGAGTGTGAAAATGTTAGAATTAAGTGAATTGTGAATGTGAATGTTTTCCAGTAATTATTTTCTATTTCTAAAATTTGGAAATCATTGACTATGTGGAATGTGAGATTGTTTTCTATAAAATGTGTGGCGAAATGCAAATGTCTCATTTCCTGTTATTATTTCCTATTATACTGAAAATTGTTAACTTTTTAAAGAAGAAGGGGATAGATTATTTTTAGAATGTTTCGATTTATTTTTATTTTGTAATTTATAATTTCATATTAATTTATATTTTGTAAAAAACATTATAGCACTAAAGATGGCCGTCATGCGGCCGAAATAATAATGACAGAATAAATAATGTCATCAATAAATAATGACAGAATGACGAAATCTTTTACTTATTGTAATGTACATCAATCTGTCAACATCAGACCAATTCCTCCAATAATTTCTCTCGTTTCTTTACGCCGTCAAAATTTTGCATAGATAAATAATTTCAATACATGATGGCATCTTGGTACTTTTAAACTCAATTTTTATTCTTAACTTGTGAGTATGAATCATTCATACATATTACAAATAATATGGCTGGTACAAATAATACGGCTTATCCTTATGCAAGGGTAAGAGAAAGTCCATGGGAATTACACGTCGAAGTTTAATTTTCGAAAAAAATTACATTTTTTTCTTTGAGTTACCCTCTTATTCCTTAGTACAATTCATTACAAATCCCTGATTCTTTATCTGGAGGTGTGTCTGTGTAATAAGAAACACGTGTTACTCTTGCAACATCCATCCATTCGTACCTCCAAGCGATAAGAGCAGTCAGTCTGTCCCTTTCCGACTCTTTTCTCAGAGAACTCTTTTTCATTTTCGTTCTTGTCGCCCGCTGCAGCTCCCGCGACATATTTCATGCAACTGCCAGCCTGGACGGCTACCTCCGTGGAAGCGCTCGTTTAATTGATGCTCCACCTTCCCCATCTTCGCTGTTCTCGGGAAACGATCAACTTCACTTTACGGCGGCAGCGGTGGTCGGACTTCGTGAGGTGTCAAGTGCCTGACCTCTCTCTTCTTCAACCACATTTCTTCCAACCCTTCCTATCTCACTTTCTTCCATTTTGTTCTCTCCATTCCTAGTATTTTTTTATCTTTCTCATACACTTATTTCCACTCATCAGGATTTTTTCACGCTTTCCAAAATTTGTTTCCCCTTCTTTACGTAATACTCATCCCCTACACGCTTCTCGGGCTGTGTTAATACATGCAATTTTTAATTATTTTCTTTCATGAATGTACCTTCATTTTCTTTGCCCCTCACCCCTGTGTTCTTTCTCTCACTTGCACTCTCCCCCAAGAAAAGAAGCTTTCTCGCTGCGACATCTTCTCTCGGAGTGCCTCGTAAAGAATCGAAATAAGGCATTACGAGCGATTAGTCGATTGCGCAGTGTAAGTGGTCTGGACGAGGCGTCCCAACGTGTAATTACACGTCGTTAACCTAGCACCTCCTAAATTACATTAGACATAGAGCAAGTTCCTGGCAAGGAGGATTCTTTCTCTTGGTGGGGAGAAAGATTGCGTTCACTAACAGAAAAAGATATAGGAGAGGTCAGATGGAGGAAGGTAGCTTTGCTCTTTCAGCTTCCGAGTTACGAACTAAATAATTTAACTGTAGCACCGGATTACATTTGATATGGTAATGAAGAAAAACATATTTTCTGAAATACTCTATACTTGCATTTTTGTAAATTTCATAGAATATATTTTAGTATCGTCAATTAGCTCCAATAAGTATAAAATATAATTAATAATCCGATAAATTCGTAGTTAAAGAATTAATTGGAAAGACACTACACATCATTACATAAAAACTTTCAATATTGGTATCCTTCAGACTGAAAAACAAAGCTACTTCATTACTCCATCGACAACACATTAAATTCATATATTAGAAATCCAAAAAGATGTTAAACAAGGAGACCCACTTTCAGCCATTTTGTTCAGCCTGGTAATAAATGATATCTCAGAAAGCTTAGAAGTGAGAGGAAACGTATCTTACAAGCTCAAACAGGTATGCACATAGGCAGACGATATATTGATTCTAGCTAGAACTCAACAGACTCTAAAACAGATATTTATTAAATTGAACGCAGAATCTAAAAAAAAAAAAAAAAGGTTTGATAATAAATGAAGAGAAAACAAAATACATGAAATGTGGTAGAAGGCAAGGTAGTCTGAATTTGAATGTGAAAACCAAAAATTTGAAAAAATATCTTCCTTTAAGTACTTAGGCACAATTGTTAACACCGACAATAACATCGAAGAAGAAATAAAGGAGAGAATATCTATGGGCAGTAATGCATACTAAGCGCATAAACAACTGTTCTTCAGTAGATTACTTTCTAGAAAGACAAAATTACAATTGTACAACACAATAGTTAAGCCAGTGGTAATATATGCCTGTGAGACCTGGACAATGAAAAAACAATTGGAACAACAATTACTTGTATTTGAAAGAAGGATACTGAGAAATATCTTTGGCCCGAAAAAAATTGGAGAAGATATCTGGAGACAAAAAACAAATGAAGAACTAAATAAATTAATAATCTAACATAACATTGTCATTGAAATCAAGGCTAGAAGATTGGTATGGCTTGGTCATGTGGAACGCATGTACCACACTCATGTGGTAAAAAACATTACAGAATGGGCTCCTATTGCACCAAAACCAAGAGGAAGACCAAAGAAAAGATGGCTTGATGATGTGCGCCAAGATCTGAAGAACATGAAAGTAGAGAATTGGAAGAGGCTGTCGCAGAATGGGAAGGAATGGTCGAAAGTGATTGAGTCGGCCAAGACCCACCTAGGGTTGAAGAGCTTTACCAGAATAAGAAGAAGAAATCCAACGCACCTCGTATCTTGGCGCACAGTCCTTCGAACAAAAAAATTAAAAATTCTGCTTCAATCTCGTGACGAATACAATGATCCAAGTACACTCGTGAGTTCTTATAATATGTCCGCTATTTATTTAATTATTTTTTGGTATTACAGTCCTTTTGGGACATTGAGGACAACGTAAAGTGAAATGACGTTGAGTGAAAAAGTGCACACCATTGAGAACAGTTCGTTAATGGAAGTTTCACTGTACCCGAGAATCCATGTATTTACAAATGAAATTTCAAATCTTTATTAGGACGCAAAAGCAGTAATAAACAATTCATGTGAATATATCATTAATAAAATGAGAAAAAAGCACAATAAGAAATTATAAACAAATGAACTTTTTTTAATACCATATTGAAATTGCTTTTACGAAACAAAAAAGTATAGAGCGACATGAGACGTTATTCCTTTAAACAGGCGAGAAAGATGATTTTCAACTGAAAAATTTCAGTGGATTCGTTATTAATAATTTCCTAATATATTTCACACTTCCAATATTTTATTTCACAGGGGAACTTATTTACGGAGATTTTGCATGTCTGACGAGCACTATCTCACACATCATCGATCGACACCTTGAACATGTTATTGACAACTCTTGGAAAATAATTAAGTCAAATCTAATTAGTATGAAAAAGTTTCGGACAAAATATTTCACTCTTCAAAACTGTCACGACTCGTCTCTATCGAAGCTAACCGGGCGCCTAATTAGGGTTCCGCAACAAGAAAACACTATCAGGAAACAACCCGTTAAACAGGTGTTCAGCTCTGAACGCAGTGCTTCCATGTAAATGAGTTTCTCCTGTATCCTCCATGTCTTTTAAAAATGAGTTCTAATAATTGTCTTTCCTATGTACTTTGTTTTTTTTATGTAAATCTTTTTATAGCGGACACTGCTTTAAATTTTTAAAAGAAAACTTTTGATTGAGTTATTAATTTTGTGTACTCGGCTAACGTTAGAAATAATCGTATCTAATTATTAAGATAATTGTTTTGAATAATATAACGAATGGTATTGGATAACAATAAGCAGATATTTAATGAGATTCTATTAAACATAATATAATTCTTTAGTATATTTTATGACATAAAATGTGCAATATTTACCGTATTCTATGGAATTATTAATGAAGTGTTATAATTTAGATATGGCTACTAAATGAGTAATTTTTAGAAACAATTAAAGTAACGAATGCAATTATAAAAATTGGTCTCATTCAGTGGAATTACAACATTTATCCCTGAATATACGTTGTTTCGTTCATTGTCGGTGTGTAAATTACTACAAAATTACTTAAAGAAAGAAAATTATTGTTAATTTTTAGTTATATTTTCAATATTTTATCTTTCTTTCCACCAGTAAAAATGACTATTTTGTTTTAATAGCAGTCTCTTTTTCAAGATAGTCATTTTTCGAAAGAAACTGGAAAGTTATAATGAACTCAACTAATGACAAGTAATGTTATACAAAAAACTGAAATAAACAAAAAAAAACTTTAAAAACCTAAAAAAAAAACTAAAGAGGTCGCTGGGAATTCTGTTCCGAGGATTCATATTTGGTGTGTAAAACAGATTTTGATCTCTTGTGGCAAACGTATTTTATATTATTACAGAATTTTATCTTTTAGAGAAACTCTCTCAAAAGAGTACCGTCATTAGACCAGAAAATAATCTCATCTCAAAAACACTACTGCACATAAATTCAATCAATTTAAATGGTTTTTATTCTCATGTTTTTAGCCTGATATTTACTCTTGTTTAACCCGTGTAACTTCTGATTTTCTTCAAGAAACAATTCGAGAGCACTTGATAACCTCATCGAAGAGAGCTTCCCATCGTCTTGTGTACTCACATCTTCCGAAAGGCGGATTTATTTTGCGGCGGGATTGAAAGGCGATGTTCACTGCTAACTATGAAATCAGTTACCATCCAACATTTTTCATAAATATTTGAAATTATTTATTTATTCCAGGTCTTATGGAGAGGTCGTGATGCTTGCTCTTTCTCCTACCTGTGACTAGGATCACGGAATTGGGAAGGAGAGGTGGCCGGTTATCGGGAAACTTACGATACCGAACCGAGAGAAACCCCAGCTGAAGACCTCGTCTTGTTCAACCGAGCAGGGTTTGATCCCGCGCTCTCCTGCTCAGCGGAATCTGGACGCTCCCGCTAGATCAACGCTGTCGGTAAATCAGGAGAATTCAACACTTTACAGTTAAAAGTTTAAGAAAATTTACGAATGATATTGAATAAATTGTTGAAATTAGCATAAACTTTTAAATAGTTAATTGAAATACCGTCTTGATAGATCTCATCGCCCCATTGAACAATGGCGACTCTTTATCCGCGCATATGGCCTTGAGTCGTAGCTTTAGGCGAGATGGGAAGTGGGGGTACTTTACTGAAAACATTGACTCACTGTTGGAGCATAAATAACAGACATCTTAGTTCGCTCTTGCGTAGAAAGTTGTCCACATGAAAGCTAGATGTATGAAATGAAGCTTTTTTGCCGAAAAGTGGTCACTGAGAAAGACATGGAAACGTCTGTGGTTAGGTTAGTAGCTGTCGATCGTAGATATCGCATCGGCAGTGTATCCTCTGTGGAATGACGTGACGTGTTGGATACCTCGCGTCGGTGTTTCCTTCTCCAGAGAATACGGACGCGCTTACACTTTCGAGCGATGCAAAAACGCACGTCAAGGTCACCTACCAAAGCACAGGAAATTCCTTGATAATGACCCACAAGACGTGAAGAAATGGAAAATGCTGGGGTTTGGAGAAGACGCGAACAGAAAACACAAGTTTTGCGAGAAGGAAAAATGAAAATTAGAAGAGATAAACGTAGTGATGGAAAGGTAAAGAAAAAAATGGGTGCGTGTTCTTTTCTATACGAGAGGAAAGTAAAAATTTGTCTATCTTCAAGAGTAGTAACATTTAGAAATTGATATGAAATTATCATTCCCATAGTTTAATTAATAATTTTCATAATTGTTTCAACTCCAATTGGTTGGTTGCATTATATTCCGTCTGTTTGCTAAACACCCATGGCTTAACCTACGTTAATTTTTTTGACTTTGAATAAATAGTTTGTCTTAAATTGTGATCTAGTAAATATGTTATTCATTAATATTGATGATTTGATGGCGTTGATGAGTAAAGTGTTTAATTAAGTATACGCAGTCCCTTCTTTCCGCCAATTTAATATACGAAAAAACTACTCAATGGTACTCAAACATATAGTTTTACTAAGTTGCATTTTAAGACTTCAGAAACTGCAGAAAGAAACTAAAATTTCAACGAGGAGTAGTCACTGTTTTATTAAGGTTAGCGTATTAAAGAGGCGCACTTTACACACGTATGAGGCTTGAAAATGGTTGGAGAGCTCAAATAAGTACATATATTATATTCCCCTTTACCATGCATATACAAAGGAAAAAATATTAACTTTATCTAGCATTTCATGCGTATACAAAAGGAAGATATTACCTTTACCCAGCACTTCATATTTTCAAATTTTCGCAAACAATTTTTTTTTAATCTTTGCTCCTAATACCGCAAATCTTTCACTAAGGATTTTTACTACAGCAATAACAATTTTAAGGAAAACACACACACACAAATATTTGCTCAGTAAAACCATAGAAATTGAATCTATGATCATAAAATTACATTCCGTGATTTAATTGTAGAGTTAGTTAATGCAAAAGTGAATATTGTGAACCGAACTAAAAAACGGGGAGAGTTTGGGCACTTCATTGATGAGGATTTTTAAACGATTTTTGATTGGAATCAGACTTCTTCGTGCTTTTTTCTTGACTAGGGTTTCTTGTAGAAGGGCCTTAATGAGAGAGCGAAAGTTTCTTTTGCGCTTGTAATGAAAAATAAACACGAGATATTTGTATCATTTAGTTTTGTATTTTGTTGATTTGCATTATAAGTGTAATGATGAATTAATTCAGTTACGAAGTGAAAGGGGAGGTTAGGTAGAAACGTTGCATACATCATGCTCTTATCAACAAAACGTTTTTATATATCTTATATTCAAAACGTTTTTATATAACAAATAATTTTTTACTACCTATTTGAAACGACAAAAATAGAGGGAGAAAAACTCAGAGGAGCTGTCTGCAACGTGCGAGATAGGTCCCTATTGGAAAATTTGCCTCATTGGTGGTTTAATTTTTGCTCCATTTTGCAGTGACTAAACAAACCAGCCATTCCCAATGATGCAAAAGCAGATCTTAACACAGAATTATAAAGCTATATCTACGTATTTGAGAACTGTGTGATTACATTACATTTTGAAAGACAAATAGGGTGCTGAGACACTCTGAAAACATTGTAATTGTTAGATCAAATCAGTAGAAAATAGATTTATTTCATAATCTCTCTCCAATATGTTAGTACTGACGTGATAATCCTGTTAACAAAAAGTAATTTAGTTATCATTGCACTTGAAGTGAAAATTGAGATAAACACTACTACAAACTCATAAAGACTGATCTTCTCTTAGCCCCGCACGCACCATTGGCCACGCTATCCCAGATTTCAGTCACAAGATATTAGTCGTTTAATGGCCAGTCGCATATATGTATGATTCGAGATTTTAAAAAAAAGTTTGAACCAAAACCACCCCTTCCTGAGTTCTTATTATCTTCCTTCTTTTCTCTTCTCCTTAGTAATCATGTGCACCACACCCTGGCTCAGAATATCTCTTTGCCAATGACGCCGCCGACTCCCTCCAGATACGCATGACGTCTGAGGCGATAGATAACGGAATACATTAGGAGCGAAGAAATCTCGCTGCGATGAATAAGTAGCGTGTCGAGGGCCGGCAAATTGACTGCTTCCCGCGTTCAATCTTCCAAGAGCAGCCACACCTCGCCTATAATCCATCACGCAGCCGAGTCCAGTTCACTCAGCCCTGCCACCGTTTCAAACCTTAAGGAATTTTTTCCTTTACTTCTTCAGGTAGATTATACGCGCTATCCGGGATTCTTTCCCCCGAGGATACTTTTAAATGACTTTTTGACGATATGTAGAAATTAGATATGTAGAATTACAAAATATTTATAATTTAATGGCACAACCAAATACTTCTGTGGCTGATTCCTCATTGGGATTCGATGTCATTATTCTCTCAAATCTTAGGACTAAGAAGAATTCCCATAATTTTCTTCTCATCCCCACAAAAAATATCATAGTCACTATGTACATTGATGGTTTTTACATTATACGTGCATTAGAATTGTTATGTTGAGGAAAAATGAAGTGTTTTTACGATTTTTTTCGTCCAGTCGTTAATTTTCCAACGCATCATTTCTTGTACTCGTAGTTCCATGCTATCATGTCCAACGAGACATTCTTTTCTCTTTGAAGAATTATAGCCCGGTATTATTGTTTTCGATTCACGATGTTGGTAACTTAAACAATAAATACAAACAAAGGACGGATAGTAGAGAAATCTTCAACGTGTTATGATGTGATAGAAAAATTTATATTATATTATTTTAGTGGGTAGATTTTAGAGGAGTTGCTTTCGAACAGACGAACATCAGTCTGGTTCCTTCTCATATTCTGCTAGGAAATTTGTTCATGAGAAATACTTGAAAATCCATCGAATCAATAGTGAGAGGTTATAAAGTCCAATGATGGAGGTTACAAAATTTAGAAGGAAGAATAGGAGCATTGCCCCGAGAAGAGAATTACGGACAATCTCATGTTTGAACGAAAAATCACCTCTAACTTTTCTTCCGATAGAACCATCTCCCACAAGTTCGATTAACGGTCTACCGGATGAAATTCTGATCGAAATCTTTTCTTACATCGGTGCAGAAGACCTCGTAGTGAATGTGGGTAAAGCGTCTCGTCGGTGGGAAGTGTTATCACAAGTGTCTAGTATTTGGAAGGAGAAAACGTACGAAACATCAAAAGAAACAGACCTAGAACACTTCTATAATGTGGTAAATCACGCTCCGAAATTAAAGTATCTAAAAATCCAAAACATGCACCGGTTTGGTTGGGTAGAAATGGATCATTTATTGAAAAGACACGGAACAATGATAGTATCAATCAGCTTATCTTGGAGAGATGTAAACAAATTACATCTCGTCATTAAATTTTGTGAGAATTTGAAACAATTGAGAATATGTGGAAAGACATGGGGAATGGGCATTACACCTTACAGTCTTAATGCTTTAAAGGATGCTTCAAATCTGGAAACTCTGGATACACCGTATGTTTTTCGATATCCTTATCATGATTTCGCTGATTTATTCCAAACAGCAAAATTCTGCAAACTTGTAAAACTTGACTTGAGTTATGGGTCACACGTCACTTGTGGAATGCTGGATGCAGTGTTTAGGAAGTGTTTCAACATCAAAGTATTAAATTTGAAATATTGTAATAGTATTGTAGATTCTTCTTTTAAATTTATTTATCACCTAAGAGTTTTGGAGTATCTCAATTTGAAAGGATGTAATTGTTTGACGGATGCCGCTACAAGACATATAGTCCAATGCACTACTATCACTTACTTGAACATGGATTTCTGCCATAATCTATCAAAAAAAAGTGTTCAACTATGTAAATGGTTTCTTACTCATCTTCGGGTATTTCACGCCAACTGTAGGCCGATCCAAGAAGAGGACTTACAAACTATATATGACGATCCTTGATAAAGAAGCTTGACACGACACATCTCGGAATATTCCTAGCAGAATTCTGCAATTTCCTGACTTTTGTCATATATTCTACAATTTATATTAATTTTTAAGCAGTAATTCCTAATTTTAAAGATTTTTCAACATATTTAGATTTGATTTTTAATGCTTTACTTTGTGTTCTATATTCTATCTTATAAGGTTTAAGTTTTACATATTTTTAGATAAGTGGTTTCGTAAGTTTACTATTTTGATTTAAGTTTTACAATTAATTATGAAAATGTTACTAAATATATTAATAAATATTTACTTATAGAATGAAGAAAATTGTTTCAATAAAATTACCCAAAAATTTACAAATTAATTATCAGGAACAAGACGTAACGATGCTCATAAATTATTCGCAATATCTTCGACAAAGATAACTTTTATTATTTAATAATTGTTTTTATAGGCCTATTTTTCCTATTATATGAAAAAATACAAGTCAAATTATATTTAATTACTGATTTAAATCTTAGAAAACCCTTAACATTTGATAAAACTTGAGTTTAATTTCTCTTCGGAAGCTGGAACAACATTCAATAAAAGATATTATTTCATTTCGCACACCAATGCAATAGATTGCCTGTTAATCAGTAATAAAAAGTAAATATATCTGTTGAAAAAGCCATAAGTGAATTAAATATTGAAAAATGATTATTTTCAGAAAAATGTTACAGAAATACGAGATATGCTGACTTTTTCCTCTGTAATCTCTGTGAGGATTCCATAAGGTTCAAGGATCTCTTAGCTTTAAGGAATATAAATATTTAAAAATCTTACAGGTAAGAAAGATATATTTAATTTGGAATGGCACTGAGATCACATCACACCAAAAAACAGTTATATTACCTATTCTATATTTCATATAGTCATTTTTTGTGAATTAATTCTGAAGTTTTTACAAAAATTAATAAGTCGTATATCTCTTAATTAGTTTTCACGAGAACAAAAACATACGGAAATTACATAAAATAAACCACAATTGGGGTAATACACGACAAATCAAATTCTTATTGTTTCAATCCACAAATTCAACGATATTGTGTTTACTTATTTTACCTGTCACAAAGTAAACGTCTGGCCATTATTCTTAAAACCGTTTTATTGTTGAATTATTAATTAAACCTATATTTTGTGAAATTTTCCTTTGAAAATTTGAAATAGCTGTATTCTTCAAGGCGTATGATATCGTTAGAGATTCTAGATATTACTGCTTTCTTTTAAAAGTAAATAAGAATGAAAGTAATGATTTTGCACCATTAGTTAATCTTTAATATGCTGGTATCAATATTAAAAACACAAAAATTTTCTCATTCAAATTAATACGTTTGCATTTTCTACAGTCTTTTAAATGTATTTGATATTTTAAATATTTTTCAAAGACCCATCAAAACGAAGATTTTAAATATCTTTTAAATAAATAAGTTTCATTACGGCATTGTAAATGATCAAAGAATCAAGATACGAAATTTGATGGGAAAACAGGGACCTCGTCAGTATCAGAGCAGAGTCTAAACTACTATAGTTAGGAATACGAAATTTAAGCAATTGATACCTTTCGTGACATTACCACCCACAAAGAAAGGAATATTTGGGATTCAGTTTTGAAAAGGATGAAAAAGGACAAAATGTGCTTCGCTTTTTTTTTACTATGTCTCACGATATAATTGAATACAATATATTTTAATATCTTGATTTTTCTATGCAAATTTTTTAAATTTAAAAACCTCAGCAAATTTTTTCTAATTTTTTATATTTAATTTTAATGGGTGTAGAGGGGCAGAAATATATTCTTTTATCTTTCGCAAGATGTATTTTCGCCGTACTATGAAGTTATAAAGTTATGATTTTAATTTTTAATGAGTGAAAATCGTTGAAATGTTTCTTTCGTTGTTCTAAAAGACTGACTCATTCACTTTCTGTCAACGTTGATTCTACATAGAAGCTTGAAATTTTTACGAGGTATTGCATTTGCATTTTAGAAAATTACCAAGAAAGAATTTTTAGAAATTAATATTTTATTTTCAATATATATTTATTCACTACTTTCGCTAGTTTCCTGGAACTAATTAAGACATGAACTCTCTTTCTATATGTAAGAATTTTAAATTAAATATCTCCAAATCGCTTTCTCGAATATTCGATATTTCAATTTTAAATGTGGGAATAGGAGTGAAAATAATAATTGGTTTGGTGTTCTTAATGTCAAATTCTAAAAGCACATAAAAATTGTCAAGATTGGAACTTGAAATTTAGACCGCATACTTTTAATGTATTGTAAAAACTCACAAAGAAAGCATGTTTTGAAATTACGGTCTTAAAGAGATGAAGTGGAGTGAATCGAATTTTTACTGATTCTTACGAACTAGTTATTAAAGGTATCACCACAGTTTTTGAATGTAAAAGTGCAATTAAACTAGACACTAACTTACAGTGAGGTTTCAACTATATCACAACAACTCCCGCGAGAATCAGGGTACTAAATAATCGGAGAGGAAGAAATGAAGGAGAATCTGAGAAGCGGCCATTTGTGATTCTGTTGTCACAATGTTGATATATTTGATAACCCTTCTTTCAACATACTTCTAAAGTCCATTGAAACATAGTTGCATTAAAATCACGCGAAATGGAATCACGTTATGAAACTTACTAATTGTTTAAGAGTCACTTGAACTTTATATTTCTTTCACTCAAAGGTTACGGAGTCTTCCTTAGGCAGGACTCCTTAGGACCATTTTATCTATTTGAGAACAACTGCACTGAAAAAAGGCATTCAAAATTCTGACATTATTTATAATTATGGAAATAAATTACAGTCCTCAATAATTCCACAATACACTATATCTAAATCAATATGCAAACAAAAAGTCAATCAACAAAAAGGCATTAAATTTCAAAAATGTGTCCCGTTCCCTGTTTTTGTAAATCAAAAACATCATGATGAACGTGAATGAAATCCTACTCTCAATAAACCGTTTAGATTTTTTACTAGCCAAAATACATTTAATTCGTAACTTCTCTATAAAGAAAGAATTGATTCGTGGAAATAAATTTCATAACAACAAGAAAACTATTATATCTAATTATTCATAATAAAAGTCGTTCATTCGGCATGTGTTTCACAGATGGTTTCTTGCACTAAAGATATATATCTTGTTACCGTCATTTGTTGAATTATTGAGCAATTGACTACCTCATAAGTAGGAAGTCGCGTCTATCAAACACATCTTCGTATCAGCAGGAATCACACAATTAGCGTGCATTATAAAACGTTCGAAACCCGAGGTGTAGCTGACACTTAACAAATATTAAGGCGTTTCTCCATCAATCATAAAGAAACCACTGTCATGTTTCAAGAAAGGTTACGCGAATACATTCTGGCATGATACAAATGGAATGTGACCAACCTGGCAACATCCTATTTACTTATTGTATCTACCCTACACATTGTTCGCTGACACGTGGAAATATCACAAATAATAAATCGTTTCAATATTTCACAATGTTGTCAAGTGTTTCGTCTAAAATTAGATAGAACAAAATAAATGTAACGGAAACTATTGTTGAGGTGAATTTTAACTTGAATTTTTTTATTGTAGTATTTGTAAATGGGAAATGTAGCGTGCTATTGAAGCTTATCTACATGGAGCGATAGGAGGTGGGATGTGGTTGGTAGGACTATTGTTAATAGGTGGGTCAGTTAGCTGGGTTTATAAACAACTTGGCCCATGTGGAGGGGTTAGTAAGCGTCGTTAGTAATAATAAGAGTTAGTGATACTAGGAGGAGGATAGAGGAAGGATGGTTCGCTTTTCAGTAGTCACAGCTATATGAACTGGGACATTAAGGTGAAATGCTGCAAATTTTTTGGGGCCCTGCCGGGAATTGAACCCGGGATGACTTGGTGATAAGCACGCACGCTACCATCTGAGTCACTAAAGGTGTTAAGTAGAACTTGAATTGGACACCGCTCATGTAATGCTTAGTACATTTAGCGGCATTTTTTCAATATTCAACATGATTTAAAAATATTCATAAAATATTTATTTAACGTATGTATGTCTGATTTTCAGAGTCAGAGCTGTTCCAAGTATACGTGTACGCCGAAACACTAACATAAAATTATGGATGTGCTGTGTAATAATGGTTGGTTGTTAATTAATTGTTTATTTTCATATAGTTATATCAGTCTCAAATCTCATAGAGTTTAGAGTAATGTGTTCAAAACAGTTTTGGAATATCTTTATAATACTTTTGATATGTCTTACGATAAATTAAATTATTAGATAATTCAATTTTATCTTAATTTAATGGTATAAAAATACAATTATTTGACAGTCTATATTAAAATAACAGCTTTTAGAAAATTAAGTTGTGTGTTCTGACAGAGCTTAGCGAGCAGCTTCCAAGCGAGCAGCAACCCTGAGGCTACGCGCTGGAGGGTCGCAACGTGGTAAAGCGCCCTTCAACCCCGTCTCAGAGCCTTGAGGGTTGCCTCAAGAGGCGTGGAAGGGCAACTATACGGACGGGAAGAACCACAATGCGTGCGAACGTCAACAATGTGCCCTTCGAGGCAACTTGAAACCCTTTGGAGTAGAGCTGGGCCTCCAAGACTACCCGAGCAGTTGTCCACTTCATAGTTTCGGGGAATCCCTATTCGTAGCAGAGTCGAATAGTTGTTTTAATTAAGGATCATACAACAACAAATATAAACACTTCCTCTAATTATCTTTTCTTGGAGAGGAATACTTACTTCAAAATTATTCATTAATTAGATTGTTTATTGCATTAACGTACAATTAAATAGTAAATTATTGTTATCTGCATTATTATTTTCCGTTCTTTCAATTTTTCAAAATGTATTTATTGAAATGTTATATATTTATTTTACACGATACAACTACTTCCTACCTTCTTAACATTTTGAATTTTTTAATATGTCTGCAACTTTATTCTATCTCACACTGCCAATGCTATCCAATGAGAATGTTTTCCATTAATATTGGCGGTTTGAAGTATTATTGCGTATCAAGTGATAACTATCAGCTCAGCGATGCCAAACGCTTTGGGTTCATCACGCATGTGATTTCCTATAATTTGTACATGGTATCCCCTTCCCTAAAAGTAGGTATAGGGGTTGGTCGTGAAGTTGACGTCATTTTTATCAACTGACTTTCAACATGAATATTTTCACGTTTCCATCCCTAGTAGTTCTGGAGTTTATACGAGCTGTTTGTCGACTTTTTTTATATTTTCATTTTTTATACCTTTTGACGAGGTTCAGGTCATGAGGCGTGCTCTTCCACTTATCCGTTAGACTTGGGTAAGGGAATTGGGAAGGAGAGATGTTGGGTTGCCAGGGAACTTAAGGTACCGAACCGACATTTGTCTGGAGTAGGTGAGGAAAACCACAGCTGAAAACCTCACCTGGTTCGGCCGAGCAGAGTTTGAACCCACACTCTACCACTCAGCGGGATCGCGGAGGCGAAGACGCTACCTCTAGACTACCAACTTTGGCGTCATTGGGAATGTCATTACTGATTTCCGCTGCCCTGAAAACTATGATCTCAATACTAATATCAGTAGACAGTAATCTGAGACAGTAATACTGATGTAACACCAACATCGACGTTTCTGATCATTTTAACCTGCCACCCGTTCCCATCCCTACCTCAAGGATGCTAGAGCTTCAATATCTCCAATTTTGACGAATTTTGAACTTACAAAACATTGGGGGCGCCCTTATCCATCTCAAGCACAAAAACTATGGTTTCAAATACATAAGATTTTTTCTGTTATTTAAACACATCTTCTACCCACCCACTTCAAAGGGGTGTCAGAGATGTCTTCTCCACACGCTCAAAAGTTATGGTGGGATACATACATAAAATATTTCAACTCCCATTTCACACTCTTAGAGTGGAGTTAATAAAATTATTTCTTAGCGGACATGTAAAGAAAATGAATCTCTCTGCCCAATTTCAAGTTTGTAGGTTTAGTAGTTTCTGAGATTTCGTGATTAGTCAGTCAATAAGTCCGTCAGTACGTGAGTGGTATTTCGCTTCTATACAGATAGAAAATTATTGTTCTTGTGACGGGTGGGTCATAACCCGTAAAAAACTGCATTGATATTCTGGATGAAATAAAAATATATAATAAAAAAGAAATTACATCTAGATAACATAAGAGTACACACAAAAAAGTTGAAAACTAAGAACCCAATTTGAGAATAAAGTGATACGTTCAATTTAGTATAAGTAATATTATCTTTAAGGACCGATTTGATTCCGGAACTGGATAGAAGCCATAAAATATGACAAGTGACTGATGGATTTTAATTTTTCTATTTTTAATAAATACCAGCTGCGAATGCCGTTCGATAATAATCAATTTAACAACGTCATGTAATGGAAAGATCGAAAGGAAAACATTTATTAAATATGTCCCTCTACTTTTATTTAACAAGCAACATCTGGCGAAACAAAAATGAAAACACGCAGGAAAAATTTGACGAGAGCAATTTAATATGTTTGCTCGATTGGTTTGGAGGAAGCCATTAAAACTAATGTGGACTGAGAACAAATGAGTTGATGTGTAAATGTTACTCACCAACAACATGTATGAAATTTCACTAATGAGAATTCGGTTGCTAAATGAAAGTATTGATTAGAGTAAAGGAAATGAGAATACGTAGCCATGATGTTCGGATATTCCCCATCATATATGAACGGCAAAATTCATTTGAGATTCAGAGGGTGGGAAGTGACAAGGAATTAGCATCAATACGTAGCATGTAGGATCTCAGCCGCTTTTGTTTCTCTGCCTAGTCTAGTCGCAATTTTATCCCTAACCACTAGCGGCAGCTCGTGCATTTAGTGAAGAAGGAGGCTGTATGCGCATTGCACAATAATGTACATGATATGTCCCATTCAGAGTGAGTTTAGTAAGAGCCCACTAGCGGGAGCCGACATTTTTTTAGCCAAATTGGTAAATTATTTAACATGCATAACAAAACTATATTTCAAAAAGAATTAATCAGTTAAATGAAGTTTGATTAGAAAAGCGTGAAAAGATATTTAGACATACATTAATTGAAATATATTTAGAAATTCATGTAAATTTAATTGCACTCGTTCCTACTGAACGGAAAAGTGGAAACCTGGGCACGGATCAGTCACACTCTTTCTAGAATCACTCTCTCCCCATTCATTTCAACACCACTGTAACATCGTGGTCAGTATAGATTTTGAAATAACATTTTCAAGCACTGTGCTCGCCGGAAATTCCGAAGGCGATTAAGAGCCATGCCCGTCGCCGCCCAAACAAGGAAAGGTGCGCGTTAAGACCTCTCGTATTGTGAAGAGATTGACCAGTTCCCA
>NNCF01126009.1:127071-178855 GCA_002313205.1 Laupala kohalensis
AACTTTTTATCCTATCTAGGAACTTTTGCTTAAATTTTTGAATCCGCCTCTGCCTTAGGGCCCTTGATCGGAATTGATGGGATGGTCCCTAGCTTGCTTCCGGAGAGTAAATTAGTTTTTTTTCCCTCCACGTGGTCATACGCAGTTTGTACTGTTTTTTGACAATAAATTTATTACTAAATTTAATACTAAGCAAATATTTCAAATGGGGTGGATTGTGTTAATCTTCATTAGAACAGCCAATTATTTAGAATGACTGTTGCATGGGAATCGGAAAAATAATACATGAAATTATTTGAAATATTAAAAAACACTTATTAGGGGTTATTGCAAATAAAATGCAAATTTTGGTTAATGTTGATTAATTACGAGATCAGAAACAAAATTTAAATTGGCTGCTAATTAGTAGATATGAATTCTCACTCGCATGACTGTTGTCTATGAAGCTTACTCATGTGTCCGCCAGAGTTCAGTTACGTGTGGCGAACAATTCACTGAATAAATAATGTACGTGAACGAATCGTAGCAACAGAATTATACATGGCTGTGAAAAACATTATTTTTATAAAGTAAAGTAAAAGTGAAATAAAAACTAATTGATTGACACTACTATGCACTTTTTTATGTAGCATTCTGTGAAAAGTGTATTTACCTTCTGCCTGGATTTTGAAATAATTCGTATTTGCGTAAATATTATCATACAACACTAAAAACTATGAGTATTTCTGTAGGTTTTCTTCGTGGTATTTTATTTAATGACTCGAAAGTAGAGAAATATATAAACTAACAAATTTAGACTATTCTATAAGAACCCTGGGGACACAAAATGAGCTTAAAAAACCCAGAACTGATGACATGTGTTTTAATATCCTCTGTGGAGTAAATTATATCAAATTAAAATACTACTTTTTCTTTGAATGTTGATATATTGTATTGTGTTTGTTTAACAATGAAAATAAATTTTATTTTTATTTTTTAGTTCAATTGTTTTATAATTTTGAATGTCTAGTAATGATTGTTTCAAGATTTTTTAATATTCCGGGCAACGTCAGGTAGTTCTACAAACGTGTTATAATTCTCGAAACTTTTTGTTTTTTGTACATTTACCAATCTGTATCAAAGAGCTAAGTTCTCAATTATCGAGGTAGAGCACGTAATTTAAGGTAATATTAATTTTCATTCATAAGTTTCTGTCCTGTTCACTGAATAGAACAAATGGGCGAGGACACCATTGGAACATTTAGTGTTTTAGCAAGCATCGAAGAAAGGTAGTTCAAAAATGTCGAGAGAGAGACTAGAAACCAAACCACTCGTATCTTCGAATTATTCCAAGTGAATGTCGTCAATCTGAAGTTGTTTTCACACGCGTCATCTTCACTGAATTAATCGTGTCTTTCTCCTGTTCTACCCTCATTAACTGTAGATTCACAGAATTCTTTCTCACAGGGATCGTTTCCGAAAGAAAACTCCCGATCTACAACAACCCAGAACTACTTCTTGTGACGCAGATTCGTCGACCAGAACGGGAGACAGCTACAAACGGAGCGCCGCGCTCTGGCGTCCGATCGTCATTCTTCTCTTGAAACATTAAACGGTGGCGGCCAACAGAATGTGCGTCGGCACGTCGCGTCGCGGCGGCATTGAGCCGCGGTGAGGTGGTACAGGAGGACCACCTACAAATTCCTGACACTCGACCTGACGACCGCCAGGAAAAAACTATTCGAGGTAGGGAGGTGATAGTGGCCTTGATGTCACTCGAGTTGCTGTTTACGATATATATATATATATATATATATATATATATATATAAAATAGTTAGAACTTTGATGATAGGAACGAAAATAGTGTATACTCACAGTTGGTGCTCATTGATTGTTTTGAATAAATAAGTAAATACGTTATGGGGGCAATAACTGACTTACTTTCCGGAAACAAGCAAGGGACCATCTCATCAATTCTGATCAGGGGCCGAAGGACAGTGGGGGATTTAATATTTATAAAAGAAGTTAATTGACAAAAACGTTATGTAATTCATGAACTACAAAAGTATAAAATTCAACATTGGGAGTCTGGGGATTAGATCGAAATATATTATTTAGGATAATGTTGCTTTCCTGAATTAAAAAATGACCTATACTCTGTTACGTCAGGTTATTTTACTACTGCAAAAACAAAATGTATGATAGGATTAAATTTATGTTTCTTTGTGACATTATTTTTAAGGTAATTACTTATAAATGTGGAAAAAATCTAATGAAATTGATAAAAAGTCGAAAAAGGAATAAAAATTATGCATTTTAAAGTATTAATTCCACAACATTTGAAACAACATTTTTATTTATTTAATATTCTTTAATATTTGAATAAGCATACGCAAAAATCATAAGTGAACGACACTTGGTGTCCTCAGAATGGATGCCTCCGGTGCTCTTCAGTAAAAGATTTGAGTAATCTGTCATCATATTCAAATTTCAGTGTTCTTGATAACGGTTTTCCATAATTTCTTATCTTGGCAACGTTTTGCACCTTGTTTATTACAAAATTCGTTATCGTTATATCTTTTGACAAAAAAACTTCCCCATATGAAACAAAACAAATCTGAACGACCTAATCGACATGCAATCCTGAACATCATGCAGCAAAAATCAACAGGGAACAAAAAGAACAGCATTTCTTCCCAAAACAAATGGTAAAAACACTACATTTAAATTTCCTTTATACATGTCATGTCATGTCATTCAAACTACACATATTGTTGTAGTGGCGACGTCTAGTTATTCATTTTTTAAATTAAACATTTTTGAAGCAGTTTCAATTAAGCGTTAAGTGAACAACCTACCTTTTTACGGTTTTAAATGATCCTTATGTAATGAACTTTTTACGATATACCTGAATTATAGAGGAAACGTTATTAAAAATTGGTCTGTTTATATACTTCAGTTTACAAGAGTGATTTAAGATGAAAAAGAAAAACAATTTCCATCTTTAAGGGATTCTTTTTTGTGCGTTCAACAAAAATTAAAAAAAACGGCTTTAAACCAAAAATTTGTAAGAATATTTTAGATTTTCCAAGCGTTTTAATGAAATCGTGTAGTCGCGCTGCCACCTTCGCGTCTGGTGTTTATATGAAACAAACACTGATACAACTTATATAACAATAACGACGAAGTAGACCAGTTAATTCAATTGTGGACCATCATGAAACCAAATGGACATTGCTGTAGGTTAAAACATTTTATGTTGGACACTGGTAGTAAAGAAAAAATTAAAACATCCACGTGCGTGTCGCTCATCTGATGTCGTTAAATGCCCATCATCCTAACCTGGAGTCTATTTCTTCATGTCTCTCTTCTTCCTTTCTCGTTCTCCTTATCTCCGTCCTTTACCCTCTCCCCTTCTTCCTTGCCCTCTTCCTTTCCTTGTTTCTCGCCTAACTGCCTTCTATCTCGCCTTCTTTCTCCTCTTCCTCGCCTCCTTTTGGCCTCCTTTCTCACCTTCTTAGTCGCCTTCTTCCTCACTTTCTTCCCTGCCTTCTATATTTCTTTCTCCCTCTCTTTTTTTTCGAGTTGCGATTAGTATTCGCTTCAGCGAAATATAACGTTCCACTACATTCCGCCGGTGATCTCGGCGACAATAAACTTCATTGTGCGTGCTCTGTGGACAATACCATGAACAATGCTGTATTATACTATATTCACTAATACGCATCGTTTTGCTACAAACGAACAATAGTAAATAATACAGAGATTCCATACAAAGTATGATTCAACCAATGGCTTTTAAACATGCAAATTTGAATATCAAAGTATGAATGAGGAATGAATTATTTTATAGTCATAAAACATTTCAGATTAATACATATTAGAGTAAGTTGCTTAGAAACATGTTCCTGGCTTTTAGTTATCCTTAATTAAGGGCTATGTTTAATTAAGGGCTATGTTTTGAATAAAAATTATGAATAATTTTCTTGTATTTACACTCCACACGAATTGTAGTTCAATAATTCCGGTGCTATAATTATTAATTTACACCATAGTCTCAACTGATAGCTTTTGAGACGAATACAGTTTTACCTCTGATAAAATCAAAAAAAAAAAAAAAAGATTACGCAGAAAAATATAAGAAGGTAGGCAGATTTGCTTTCTATCGGTCATCACTTAAATATCTGACAAGGAACTCGATGACAATTACTTTATCGCTACATGTACTCAAGGCTATTCAAAGTAAACATCTTCCTTTGATTTGTTGTGTGACATAGCATTAGAGTTCAGAATCAAGTGATTGAATTTCTTCATTGGATGCGTGTAAATGGAAAAGGTTCTAAGCGCAAAAACGTTTTCTAGAGCAGACATAAAAACTTATTAAACGCCCTAACTCATAATGAAGAGTTTTGGAATAATATTTATACAATACAAAAAACCATAATCGTTTGATGTTATAACAATGGTGATTAAGAAAATAAGTACGAGTATTGAAAATAATGTAGGAATAAAATAGATAAATTGTATTCCTAGCAGGTAACTTTTTATTCTTAGTAGTTTTTCTCCAGCCGCTCTTAATAAATTATGAGAAATTAGTTATCATTATAAAGAATATTTTCTGGACTTTGAAAGGATTGTAATCTTACGTTTAACTTATTAATTCTTTTATCATTTGTTTCAAATACAAATTAAATGTGAATTGTGGTAAGTTCCTTATGTGTCTTACATTGACGTTTCTTCCAGCTCATGGTTCAATGAAGACCTTACTCAGTGTTTAGTCAGTTCGTAAACAGTCCCAAAAGCAACACTCCACACAGCTCGAAAACGTCGTAGTTTATTATTAATTTTAATACCGGAATGTTTACTTCTCGGTTCTCCGAGGTTACTGGGGTCGAATGAACGAATGACAGGTTGACTGACAGGAGAAAGAAACCTTCCGGGAACCTGTTTTGTCCTTTAGGACAATTTCTTTTCCTTCATTAGTTTCTTAGTACATTATCTCTCTTCTTAACTGTTTGAAAATGTTAACAGGAGTATTAGCTCTCGCTACGTTTCTACATTCTTCTTCCACATCTGTCTTATTCAGGGATACGACAGTACCAGTACTCCAACTTTGGTTCTCCAGACGAATTTATCCTCATGTTTAGGGACTTCAATGTTTGTATATGTACTTCATATTATTGACGTTAATTAGGGATGTATGTCAAAGATTTTCATTCTTTGTACTGTCAACTGGTATTTGTACTGCAACGCCTTTCCCCGTCGTGAAACTAATTGGTTCACCACACGTCCCACTGTGCGTATTGGGAAACAATAAGGATAAAGAGTTCATTCCTTTTTTGTACTATAACATAATACTGTTACTATTAATGGATCAGGGCAAAGTACTATCAAAGGGTCAGCACTGTTACTATCAACAGTCAGTCAGATCTTACCCTGACCATTGGTTTTGCCTGATTCGCAACGGTGCTTACTCTAGTTGCTCTCATCCACTTACCAACATAATACATTTCCCTGCGACAACTTTCAGAATATCTGCCAAAAGTCATTTTTTCTACCTCTTCGTTTTTCTAAATATCGCTTACTTATTGTAATGTTACTTACTTATATCGCGTACTTATAGAATACATGCACAACCCACGGCAAGGGTTGGTTGCACACGGTCATCAGCCCCGCCAATTTAATACATATTTAATATATTGCTTGGTTGAGTTTCAATGTGAACGTGTATGCTATCTTAATGCGAAATTATTGGTTCTTCATCACCATCGTTTTCTCATTTCCAGCGCAAGTCAATGCCATGGCGTCGCAAGCGGAGTTGTTGCAGCCATCAGTGTTCTGGCGAAGGCGTTTTGCTACCTGCGTACGCACGCACAGCCACCTTGTTAGCGCAATATACGACTGCGTGCTCGCAAAGCTGTAAATTTCAAGATTCAACGGAGAGAGTTGAGAAACGGGAGGGCGAGAGAATTGCGTTTCGAAACAAGAAATATTAGGACAAGATCCAAAACGGAACGAAAGAAGATTGGCGATAGAAGAGATAAAACACGAGAACGACTAATAGAAAGTAAAATAAAAAAGTAACAATTTTTTATTGCTCGAGAAGACAATAAAGGGATTACACAATAAAGTTAAATGCATTTATAAAAAGAGACTGAGATAAAATTATTAAAAATAACTCAAAGCTTAACAAACATATTGTTCAGTGTATTTGTTCCACTAGAATCCCAATCATGATTGTTAAATTAAATTGTTAATTAGAAACGTACAGAAAAAAAGAAATGTGGGGTAGTAAAACAAAGAGAGATGAATATTATTGAATGAAGACTGTAGAAGGAAAACGAAAGAACATAGAAGAAGAAAAATAAAACAATTATTGAAGAGCGGTCTGGGTGCTTCTGAAAACAGAGCAACAAAACCCAGACTGGATGAATTGTACGTAGCAGTTGAACTCTTGTATCGATGTGGTAGGTCGTCACTTCATTTGCACCATGTGTTCTTGAAAGGTGCTACATGATTCCCGTCTCATAAGATCTCCTCTGTTTGCACATAGCGAGCTCTAAAGAGAACTGTCCTGCCTACAAAGGAGGATCTATTTCTATCTGGTATCTGGTGGTTCTATGCTAAGTCTGATTAACTGGAGTTACGGTGGCAATTCTAGTTAGTCAACCAATCTCTTGATGGACGAGATACATGTTGTACATATTCACGATACACGAAACAGCACAGCGCTTCACAGTTAACTTCAAAGTAACAGTATAATAATACTAATAATAATATATTTATTATAAACATTTAATAATAAGTTAATAATAAAGTGCCAGTCCCTCCATATTTTTAACCTCGTTTCTGTGTTCCGATTACTTAACTTTATATAAATGTCTCAATATTCTAACTCTGACAGTACAATTTGACATTTTTTTCTAATGTCTAAGTCTGTCATCAAATTCATAGTTTGTGTACTCTCCTCAACCTTCATTTCAATTTAATGAGTTCAAATGCAGGTTCATCCCAACATTCAATTTTTTTTTCGAGAACATAAGCTACGATTAATTCCGTAATCGCTGTGGGCACATGAAATGGAAACAGTATATGAAAATATAATCTAGTGAAACAACATTATTATTGTTTTAATCTTTTGATTTGGAATCAAATCGAGTGTCATTGTACAAAAATATTGTGTAACACAATTTTTCGAAAATATATCAAAAGGTATGGAGAATTGAATGTGGTCCGGCCCTACTTCAAAGAGAGACTTATAATTCGTTAGTAGTCGATTAGGACACTCTAATTATATGTCAAAAACATTGAAAATAAACAATGCATAAAATGTCAGCATAATAACAATATTTGCGGAAAGTAAAGATAGTTTACTTTTGTGCTCTATGGAAAGGATTTATGAAGAGCCCAACCTGGAATTAGTCATAATCATACAAGTAATGATTCAGATAAATTTTAAATTCTTGTAACATAGCAGACCATGACCACGTAAATAAAGACTACACAAATTGTACCTTTTGGAATGAGTCAATATCGTACAATCTGAGTACAAACTAAGGATCAGAATACAAGAATATTTTCGCTCAATCGAAGAAAATAGTAAAGTAGCAAATGGAACAAAAAAAAACTATTTCCTTTAGTTCAGGAATTTTTTACTACTATTTAATATTTGCATTTGGAGAGTCGATGGTCACCGATTTTTCTCTCTTTTCAGTTATACTTCGGGCGGAACGTAACAATTGTAGGAATATCATTGTCATTAAATGTTTATAGCTTAACCAATTAACGGCTACCCGTCCATACTTGTAACTCGCTCAATAAATTGTGCTCCCAAATTTCGTGGATGTGAATCTGGAGATGACGTCCGTCGGTAGTTAACGACATATACGGTTAACATCTGGCAGGATCGCTATCGAGCGGATGTTTCTTGAGATAATTGCTACTTGGAAATTCATCAACCAGAAGCTGCTACATTCTCAATAAACAATAATCAAGTTATGAATCGCTAACGACCATATAATTAGATTCATATATTGCCGGTAGCTAGAGAAGTGTACCATTAGGGACGACCGTCAGCATAACGAGATGATTTGAATAAAGACCTTCGAAAGCCGTGACGTTGCATTCGCTTCAATACTATGCACAAGGAAAGTGATCAAGTTCTCTGGCACTGGACTAATTTCTCGAATCTTTCGACGGGTTTTAGCATCTCTTGACTAGTTGAGTTACTCACCGTTCTGTACACCATCTATTTCTAGGTCCATCATCTAATCACTGGTATCGTTTGCACATAATTTTTCATTACCAACTAGCCTGTATAAAGAGTCGTCTGAAAATATTCCATCGGTAATCATTGTTCCCTCTGAAGACAAATGTGTATGATTGCTTTCACCATATGCCTGTAAACGAAGACAGTGTGATTCGTCAAGTATTTTACAAATGACTTGCATTATCTTATTTTACCGAATTAGTACCCACTTCAATTAGACATTGGACATCACTGATACATCGTAGAAAATAGTTTTTTAATTGCGACTATTTAAATCAAGAACACGAACCGTTTCCAGTTCCATTTCCGATTCCATTAAATTCAAAATTGTATTTCCGATTCTATTATGCTTTACCTCCACTCCAAGGCTACTCCGTGGAGCAAATTCGAGATATGTACGGTATATAGTGAAATTTTTTGTTTTTCATTGTTTAGTTTTCTTCCTGGCCAGACTAACAAAAATAATGATGGAACATAATACCATAATTGAAAAATAAACGAAAGAGAAAGAAAACGGTGTCACATATGACAGAATCATGGTAAAAAATTAACAGTAATAATTATTACACAGACTCGTAACAATTAAAAAGTTCAAATGAATATAGGTCACAAGAATCTAAATTAATTAATATCTTACTGTATAAACTATTTAATTTAGATAATTTAATAACCATTACTCACAAAATATCTTGATAATACATTATACTATTTAAACTGACTACAACATTGATGACTGAAATATTCATATCAGCGTGGAAATAAAAGATTCGAAATTACTCGCTTCAAGTTCAGGTTCGAGAAAATTTAAAAATTTAGGTACCGGTACAGTTTTAATCGCATTGTTACTACATTGTCCTCGGTATAATATACGGATACCATTCTTATTCTCTGCTAAGAAATTCGACTGCTATACCAAATGTTGGTCACAAATGTTCTCTCGCTTCGTCATTTCCTCACTGACTTCCCATCTCTCCTCCCCACTGGACCGAATATCTGCCTTTCCCTGTCTCACTTTCTATCTCTCTCTAGTCTTTACAATCAAGTCTTTAGTCCGAAAACAGGTTTGAACCATCTCAAAATGAGCCTGACATCACCAGACACAATACTTGAGATGTTTATACCAGGGACTAATGGGGGTGACAGTAATGATAAGATGCAACTTGTGACTGCTTTTTTTGCCTTCCATGAAAGCACCCAGGATACGAAACCAGAACCTTAAGCATCGGGAAGGCATTTGCCACAAACCAACTGAGACACCAGGACGGCGATTTACCACCGTAAATCCATTATCACTTTTGACATTTCCTGTATGAATATCGTCAACATTCACGTAACATTGTAGTAAAATTTCCCATGGTGGCTCAGCAGTACGTTGGGTTCCTCAGATTCAACATACTGATCGAAACGATTTTTTTTTTTCTCCGAACAATTTGGTTCCGCGGTTCGGATGTTCGACCAAAGGTCTACGTGGTTCCATCGGTACTTCCATGACGAAGAAGAAATGTACTTTACGACTCCCCAAGTCATTCTTCATTCCTTTACCTACGAAATTTTAATGACAATGACTTTGAATATAAATGTTAACAAATTGCCACCAGTGTTCTTTAGGTCGCATCTTGTCTAGGAAATCTCGCTTACCTAGATCCTCCTTGGTAGATTAAAAGTCTTAATGAATCTAGGTAGGAAATCGGGTGCTGTTGACGCTTGTGGATGTTAATGTATCTTGCTTGAAGGGAGAAATTCTGTTGATATAATGAAACAGTACAAAAAGATGAACATTATCCGAGAATTGAGTTTAAAACATTGAAGAACTATTTTTATATTTTTGCATAACTTTTTTAAATATTTGTTTTCAAATGGAGCCCATTCTCTATTTCTGAAGTGTTTTGTTTTTCTTACAAATAACTGACACGATATAGAAATACCGTGTTTCACTCCCTCCCATTTTACTTGTAATATTTGGTCACTTATCTATCGATTTATTTAGTTACTCAAATTCTTCTCTCGTCCAAAGATCAATGCCCAGGTATATTCTCCTTACATTAGAAACACTCTTATGATTGTCCTTAAACTTGTGTATTTTTCCTTCAATGTTATTCATTACTGAAATTCAAGCCATCAATGATCATGTTAAATTTCCAGTTAAATCAAATGAACTGTATTTTCCTGTCTCTTTCTACATGATTAACTTAACCATTTTGTAACATCCTTATTTTACGCAAATGTACCGTTTGATTCAGTTAATTCACGAAGTTAAAACTTTGTCACGTCAGAGAGAACAACACACAGAATTGAAAAAGCAAACGTGATCCTCCACCATCGAAATCGAAGAATTTCTCCTTCCTTCCCCCCTATTCCACCCAACGTGACACCTACCACTCTCTCTGGTAGCGTCCGCAGCCAAAGATGTCGCCTATGGTGGTTGGCGCAAGAACACGTGTCGCAGTCTTCTCTCCCTGCCACGCCGAATACATCTTGGAGAAGAGCGCTCAAGTCACGATCGTATTCGAAAACAACACTTTTTCGTTTTAGACACGTCTACGTTTCTGTCCGTCGCGAATGCGTCCCCTTTTCAGGAAAAGAAACGCAGAAAAATGCTGGACGACGGAGAAAAAAGGTTTGATATATAGACAATGAAACTCGACAGAAGCCGGTCGCCCTTCCAGGCGACGAGTTCTCGAGGTTCTTTTGTTTTGCTCGTGTTTCTCTTACTTCGATTTTCTTCCACCTTTTGTGTTGGGGCGCTGAACTACCTTCCATGAATAGTACATATCAGAGAAGTAATAAAGAGGACAAGGTCTGGACCTAAGCGGCGAAGATATTTCGTGACATAAACAAGTTGAAAAGTTGTCCGAAGGAAATGACATTTTTAATAATAATGAAATAATATCTTCAGGTTAAAGTTAGTCTTACAAAAATTATCTATTGTGTCCTTACCTTTCTTTCATCAACACTCTGTTGTTTATAAAATATTGCTTAGAAGTATTTTCATTCCAAAACTGGAGAACCGAAATCTCGTGGTCATATATTTGGACAATTGCAATATTTTACACTGCACTTTTATATACATAGTGGTGCATAACCAATGTACAAAGTTGTACAATTACCTTTGTCTTCACTATTAAGGTAGTAATAGCGCAGGTAGAATTAAATCACTAAAATACAATACCTGAAATTGGTCTAATAAACAGAGTAAAATGCATTTATTGTGATTTCATCTCCAAAAAATTACTCCACTTAAATGAAATAATTACAATAATTTTTGATGGTGAAAAACATTGCGTCTTATGGATAAAACACTTATTTTCCAAAAGAAATCAACTTTTAAATCACGAAAGTGGTTGCAATTTACTTTGATTTTTAGACAATTTTCCGCAGTATATTTACTTCACTTTTATCTATAGGACACCGGACATTTGAGAAAGATATTTTACATTTTGTGAGGTGAGATGGATATATCGCGAAACCGTTCCGCCCGGCAGCCATACATCTACATGCTCCGATGCATTTCAATCAAGTGAAGGAAATTCCTGAATATTGTTTATATACTATACTATTAACTGATGGATACAAATTAAATCATGTTTTTTCTTTATTATTCATGTCGCTGCGTTTTAAAACATTTTCAATAAAAATTAGAAAATAATTATAGATATTTCAAAAATGAGATCTCGTTCTTCGGTAACAAAGTACAAAACTTTGAAACTTACAAATAATATTTACATGTGCGATCGTTTCGTTACAACGAACATATATAATCAAAAAATGTAGGACATTTCGCTTAAACCAAGAAATAATTTCCTTTTAATTAAGGGACCATTCTAATTCTAAAAATGCTTGTTTCTTCAAAATAATCTTCGAAATGATACAGGCCCGTAGCCTGGAATTTATTTCGGAGGACACACAGTGTGCTTTCCAAAATTTATTGATGATTTAGACTGTCTCTCTACGGACTGCAATTGACCATCATCAATCAGTTACCACAAACACTCGCAGAAATTTCTTATGAGAATTCAACGCATTGAATAAATTCGACCATATTTCGATATTTATTGCACCGGGCATCTGAATCCTATAGAATCCTATAGTTTATATTTATTTATAAATCCTCAGCTTAAAATTTGAATCCGTTTTTGGGCAAATTCATGACGGAATATTTCACGTCACATACATACTGAGAGTAACAATTATTTCCACAATATAATATCGTTCGTATTTCTTCTACGTGAGTTTCGTTTGAGTTGAAACTCGTTCCCGGTCGTCGGCTAATATATTGCACCCCTCTCCAAAAGAAGGCACGGAGGATGCATGCCTATTAAAGCGAGACTGGCCGCAGTTTTATTATTATTATCGCGTTAATCTATCCAATAAATCGTGCATCGCGAGTCTCATAACGGCTTCGTCACGCCTTCACTTGCTACTGAGGAAACCAGATGCGCTGAGAGATCTCGATGGGCAGGTGGTGAATGAACAGCGCTCCTGGTGGAAGGCCAGTTCGACAAGTCACCAAACGAAGTCAGATGAAAAGTAGGAGGAGGCAAAAGTTCTTCCTTTAAATAGAAAGGAACAAGAAGTAATAATATCTGGAGAACCTGGTTTTACAAAAATGTCCATTTAAAAATCACAACTATCCATCGTGTGACAAAAAAGTACTTATGCAATATTAATATTAAAAAGTAACGTCCCAACAAGTATTTTGATAGAAAATACGTCATTCTTTTCTTCTTTCAAGACCCAAAATATTACTGTAAGCAGTAACGTCCTCGCTCCCGCAATCAAGTCAGCGGAAAAGTTTCGAAGAGCCAGACTTGTTGAAGTTTTCAGCTGGCAGCCTCTCCTACTCCGGACCGATGCGGGTTTGTTACATTGCATTCCCCCACAACGCAAAGTATATCCTTCCCTATCCCTTTATTTAATTCATGTGATTAAGTGGAAAAGCAAGGATAATGGTCCTCATTCTATAGAATTTGGAAGTTCTTCCCGTAATATGAAACAGACGTTTTTTGACATTTTTGTTGAAGCAAATATTTAAAAAATTGTTGATGGTAAAACGGTTCTTCCCTGTAAACTAATATACACTCGATCGTGTATATTCAAATATAGGAATGAAATTCGAAATGTTAAGATGTTCCAGCTGCTTAGAGAGAACTGTTAGTCAAGCCTAATACACAGCAGAATGTAAAGATTTCCGTCAACATGAATATTCCAATAGATAAAAGCATACACAGACAAATGACCTCTTTCTATAGAATAATTTTTTTTGCACAAATGCACATCACATACTAAAGTCGCTTATTACATTTTTTGAAATATTACGCTGTGTACATGCAACAATTTGTTCAGCTGCCTTACTGGTACCTATACTCGACTCTCTCTCCTGCTATTCGAGAGCATTGGTGTCAAAAAACTACATATAAACCAACAATTTGTTCGGTAAGTATGTATTTGTAATTAGATCACAATTCCTGTAAAAAGAGCAGTTCGTGACTATATCACGACATCGTTTAATTGAATTTGAAATGAGGCTTCATCTTCGCCGTCAATATTAGTCACGAAGTATGAAATTAGTTTATTAGAACGCTATAGAATAAAGTGTTTTTATTACTTAGAATGAAAGTGTTTTATTTATTTACTTAGAATGAAGAAGTTTTTCTAAATTTTTAACCATCGTTGTTCACAAGTCATTTGTTGGGTTCTTATATCAATGTCTCATTTTTCATTTGTGTGTAATCATCTTCTTTAATACATTCTCATATTACGTATCAAACGTTTGCATAAATATACATTTCTTCCTTACTACAGCAATGTTTCGTGTTTTTTATTACGTATTAGTCATAGTCTTAGCTAGTATTAAAAAAAAATAAAACAAGAATGGGTTTATGGAGTTAAATCAGTTTATGATGCCAAAAAATACAATGTTTGTGCATTGTATTAAAATGTATTTTATAACATTCTCATAACAACTAGTTTCATCTTCTAGCGACTATTAAAAACACGACTGCTTGACGTGAGGGAACACGTTCGACTGTCGGCGTGATTGGCGATTACTCCTTCACAGCGGGTGGCATTGGGTCATGGCGCCAGCTGTGGCGTTGTATGGCAATTCTGTGCAAGTCGTGTTCATCTTTTTTCCTACTCCGAAGCTGTTTTTGTCTTAAGTACCTTTCATACGTGTTCGTTTTATGACTTTTCATCGATAATTGTAGAATATTTCGACGTTTATCGTAACAATTCCTTTAATTTTTACTCTTAGTATTTCTACATGTCTTGCACATCACTAGAAACATTCACCAAGTGTTGATAGCTGCAGTACGAGCAAGGCGATTATTCTTTTACGTCTATTTTCATAATAATATGCAAGTGGTTCCGTCATGATGTTTCCGTATTTATTGAATTAATAAATAGGCCTACTAGAATGAAATTAATAAGTTTGTCTTTGATGAGATGGTGCAGAAAGGTTCTATGGCTATCTCCCTCCTCGTTTCCAACCCGGTGTACGACTAAAAGATATTAATGATGACCTGGAGGTGCAGTGGATATGAGAACAATGGATGAACAAAATTAATCAAATTCACAACCACTAATGAACGATCCCTCAAAGTATTATTTGTACTAAATTCAATTACATAACCACATCCGAATAATATTGTAAGAGAGTATTCTTCTTCGAAATACAATTGTACAGGAAACCTTTCCTTTTCAAATATCTTAATTTAATCCCATCATAGTACGTTTATCGGCTATCTTATAAATTAATATTTTCAACACATGTGGTATTTCTCTCAGAAATTCCGTACTTGGAATGCTTTCTTGCTTTTCTTTATATCTTACTTCTTGCTTTTAAATCTATTGTTGAAATTCTTCATTAGCCAAAGATGGGGAGGAATGATATTCTTTCTGACAGTTTCCATTTCGTGCTTTTGTCTTTCACTTCAATTTCCTCCACCTACCAACTTTTTATATTTATATACTTTGAACCAAAATAACATAGATGGACATCTTATCATCATCCATTTCCTTCGTTTTCATCGAAGTGCCTCCCTTCTTCACTTTTCGTGCATCATCATCCTCTTTCCATGCTATTTATTTTACAACACGTGTGTCGGTTTGTAACTATCCTCCATATTCTCCACATTAATTACAATGAGAGCACAGAATTAGATGTAAGATTCAAATTTAGAGGAAAGATAGAAATTCTCCAAACTTTTGAATATGACATCTCAATCTTTGGACGTGACCCTAAACATATACTGTTGGAAATATTAGGTTAGGATATTATATTCAAAGGTTTAAAGAAATCCCTTTTATATTTGATCTCACATCCATTTCTAGTGATATTCCCATCCAGAGTGTTTTCTCAGAGGCATACGTTCTCTCCCACATCTTTCTTCTCTTCTTCATTTTTTCTTCCTCTTCCTCACTATCTTTACTGCCTCCCATCCTTCGTTATATTTGGCATACGTCATCGTCTTACTCTCCCGAAGCAAAAGAAGGCGCAAAACGGACCGGCGCGGCGGCGGTGGAGCTCGTGCTGTGTCGGCGTCGCCGCGTCGTGCGCGCGCCTGGAATGAGCGGCGATTAATCTGAAACACATCGTGACTCGACTCGCGCGCTATTTCACGGTCCGTGGTCGCTCCCCTTCCTCTCTCTCCACCATCGATCGAAGCGAGCGTCTCCAAAGAGCGATGTCTAAGTCCGTTTCGCGTGCTCTTTGGACGGCAGCGATGGAAGCTGATAAGGACTCCGCCGTATGGTCTACAATCAGTGCGTGAAGAGCGTAGCAGTGGCCGCCTCCGCCGCCGCAGCGTTAAACGAGAAGAGAAGATGCATTATGGTGCTACGGAATATCGATATTTCGGTCACCCATTCAGTTTTGTGACAGATGTATCGAAGGATGGTGGCGGTTGTAAAATATTTGTACGATTTTATGGGATATGATAACAATGAAAGTATTTGATTTATGGAAATTGTGTTTGTACCAAAATATGTCCTTTTTTATTAATTTTTGTTTGATTTGAGACTGATTCTCCATCGATCAACCCGAAAGTTTTCACAGATGGGAAGATGGTAAGTATTACATTTAGAAAATACAAACAATACATAAACACATAAGCACCTCCAAACCACAAATTAAAATTCCATACATAATAAAAAACAAAAAATAACATCATAACAAATGTTGGAACAATGCGTGTAGATAAAAGTGCAAGGACATACATCTGAGATGCGGGGTAAATCTAGTTTCACATAAACATTTCTGCAAGGGAAAACATGGTAACGTTACTCAAGCGATTGAGGAAATCTGTTTCGTATTCGAAGAATTAGTGGTTTATCGGTTCCTAATTGATAGAAACCGGTCCAGGTACTGAAGGGAGGTTTGTGATGAAGTTATGAACAGTCTTTATTTGCTTTAGGATCGAAATTCGTTATAATTAGGGCTATCCGTGGGGTAGTGCCTAACTCACTCACCTCTGGTAATGCGTGTTCAAATCTCGCCTGATTCAAGTAAATTTGCAGTGGTGGACATCGCGGGTTCGCGACAGTTGCCTTGGGGGGCTCCTGTTTTCCGTGCGTTCATTCAACGACACCTTGCTCACAACATTTCCCCCCGCATTTTTCAATTATTTCACCGAATTTCGCATCTCCTCTTTCCACTCGTGTTGCCACCATGGCCCCATTAATTCACTTATAGAACGTACGGAGGTAACGGGGATGGAGCACTTTCTTGTGCAGTCTCCCCATCCCCAAAATGCTGGAAGAATGAATGAAGTGACTATTTGAGTGAAACGTAAATAAATATTTTTACGCTGTCCCAACAAGTTACTCGTACTACGCTGTACTATAGTTATTTAAGTTAGTTATTATAGAAAGAGCTTCTGTGTTGATACCTGCAATATATATGAAGACAGTTATTGTTCGTAAGTTCAAACAAAGAAAAGTCCTTCCCCCAAAAACACAATCATCGCTACAGAAGCCAATTTTGTATTTTATATGGGGCCTTGGGAAAGGATATACACTACTGGAATGTGTAAAACGTGATAGCGATGAACAGTTGAAAAATTCATTCGACCACAAATAAACGATATATTACCTCTGATGTTTCACCAAAATATCATGATTCTCTGGAAAGAAATCTCAAAGGATGGTATAGTCATTTCTTAGGACTGTGGGGACAGCAAGTATACTGTTTATATATGTATGTACAAATTATGACATAATGTTGAAGTATGATACTGCGTTTTTCCAACTTAGCTCGGGTGAGAGGAGCGCCAAAAGATGCGACGGTAACTTTATAAACGGATGTAGTGTTCATTTATTATTATACAGTAGGAGTCAAGTCAGACATTCATTATCAATTCCTTATAACAGAGATCAAATTGTTAAGCTAAATATTATCATATATCTCGCTTGATTGTCCCAGACGGTCTATCTCGTCAATGGAATATTTGTGCTAATATTTCATAGTCTTCGTCCTCCACAACCCAAGTGCAAGGAATTGTTTTGTAATAACTTAAACTGTACGATGTTGTAACTCTTAAACCTGTACGATGGCAATGCTTTGAATGTCTCGTTCATTTGTCCTAAATATTTCTAAATAAAAATTATTAATCCATTTAGCGATTGTCAAGTGACAACTTAAAACGTTTTAAAATAACATGGAAGATGAAAGAATCACGCATATGAAGATTTGAACTTCGTAGATATTTACATAGATTTAAAAGATATCTTCTTCTTATGCTTAGCGCTTTTGCCCTTACTGTTGGTTTTCCGTGGTTCCCAACGGTGCTCAATGAATGAAACAGTCACTTAACTTTATATAACAATAGCTAAGATTTAAAATTAAAATAAAAAAATTGCCATGACAGTAAAATAAATTCTTATTATTACTTATCACTTTTTTTCGATACTGATATCATTTACCTGCCAATTAATCGAAATCGTTTAATATTTCAATTTTTAGTTACTGTTTCAGTTCACTGAGTGAATACTAGGGTACATTTTAGGGCTTCTGTAAGGCGCACGGACCCTAAGCCCCGCCATATATATTGTATATTTTATGTCAAAATAAATCCCTTTTGAATTGAATTGAATAAAAAGATATTTACATCGTATGCGCGAACTTTTGATACAATATATTTAAGTTCAAAAGGAACCTTTAATATTATGACTAAAAATTGTAACAATATTCCTAATTTTTAGTCGTGAATTTAAAGATTTTTCTTTTCATAATTTCAAGATGTCATGTAAAGAAAAACAAATAGCATTGAAGATAAGTTTTTAATAGGCTTTGTTTTATGCATTATTGAGACATGTGAAATAGAAGATTGACCTTGGTAACGATTTTAAAACCGAACGTTTTCCCTGACTGACTGTTGCGACTGTGTTACATGACTTCAAGTGTATTTTGTATTGTGGAATTGATGAGTGAAACGTTTGATCAAATCTCTATTACTAACATGAACCAACACCTCAAACTCCTCCATACATCAAACATAACATTAAAATATTTGTTTTTAGCATTTTCGTGTTTTTTTTGTGCTTTGTTTCATGAGTGAGGGGCGACGATCGTCTGTTCTTTGATGGGAACAGTCCAGAGTAGCTAACAAAACAACCGAGAGAAGAAGTAATACTGGAGAGAGCAGCAAAATTGGTGGCAGCGATTCTAGGTCTGAAGTGGCGACGCGAACGCGTAAAGAGAAACGGATGAGCTACTTATGGAAGCGGCTGCTCCAACAGAATGAGAACCTCGACTGGATCTGGTCGACCGCGAATCTTGTCGGAACATTCTAAAAACACCTCGAACCGCGTTTCTTGGCAGCTAACAAAAAAGTTCTCCTTTGGCGACCAGTGTCGGGAATTCTTGAATACCTTGACCAAATAAACAGACCTGTGAGAAAAAGGATATATGAAAACAAAATTATGTGCAAAGGTAGAGGGTGTTTCATTTACAGTTTCTATTCTTTGAATGTTGTGTACTAAGCTTTCCCGATGTTTTGTTATGAAATTTCTTCATAAACGTTCAAGTATTCTTAATTTCAGAGTTACATGAGATTTAAATTTTCTAACGCATCAAAACTTTAAAATCGTCATTTAAATATTTGTACATTTTAACCTAGGGAAATTCTATTTATTTTAAATCCATATAAAAAAGAAAGACGCGAAATGTGATAGGAAGAATTATAAAACCATCAACTACCATAAACAAATTTTAATCTGATATCTTTATAATTGCTTCAGTTAAGCATGTCTTAGATCTCAATTGCGTGGTAACCTATTCTAATAATAATACATTTATTGTCAAAAAAACAGTAAAACTGCGTACGACCAAGTAGAGGACAATAAACTAATTTACTCTCCGGAAGCAAGCAAGGGACCATCCCATCAATTCTGATCAAGGGCCCTAATGCAGAGGCGAATTCAAAAATTTCAGCAAAAATTCCTGGATAAGATAAAAACTTAGCTGAGAATTTTAATTTTAATAGAATGTCAATATGTTTGTCATTTAACACACAAAAAATTATTTTACATGTACGAATTATTATCGAACTATAGACTATTCTGAATATAGTGTTTACCAATAATAAGAATTGAAATAACACTAAATCCATGATTTATTGTTTCAATAAACGCATCCCTAGATCCGCCTCATGACGGAAAACCGGAGAAAAACCCGGGTCAGGATGGAGCTACACAACCGTGCCAAAGATGAGTACACATAAAACTAAATTAATATGAGCCATAAGACAACACAATCATGCAAGAAAAATAGTTTTTGAAATTGTTATAAGTTATTTAAAAAGTGCTACAGCAATGGCATGATAAACTACNTTTTGTTAAAATCAATAAATTCTTTTACAGTGTAGAAGCACTGGTGCAGGAGGTGGTTTTTAACAGCGGTTGTGAAGAGATTCAATTTCATAATATGTTTTATATTCTTGGGGAGGGAATTATATACAACGATTCCCGAATGATATGGTCCTTTTTGGCAGAGAGAGGTTGATACTCTAGGGAAATGAATATTATTACTATTGCGAGTATTGTGTTCGTGAACGAGACTGTTTCTTATGAAGCAAGGGTGGCACTTCAGTAACTCCGTCTTAACAAACACTACCGTTTCATAAATATAAATGCAGGGAAGTGTTAAGATATTTAATTTCTTGAATAAAGGTTTACAAAGGTTTCGGGGGTGAGATTTACAAATTATCCGAACTATCCTCTTCTGAATTCTGAAAGTCTGAATACTCTGACCGGAATTACCCCAGAAGGTAATGCCGTAACGTAAATGGGAGTAAACGTTTGCAAAATATACACAACAGGGAATACGTGGACTAACTACGTTAACTAAGAATCGGAATGCATAACACAATTTGCTTAATTAGGAATTAAGATTGTCAACGCGACAATTCCATTTGAGGTTGCCTTCAATATGAAGAGCTAAGAATTTTGTATTCGTAACAGTTTTTAATTGTGTTCCGTTTAAAGAAACAGAAACCTGGGGTAAATATTTTGTGATACTATTGTGAAATGACATAGACACTGTTTTGTCAGTGTTTACAATGAGACGATTTGCATGGAACCAAGTCGAAAGGTTAGAGAGAACTTTTTGAACGTTGCCGTGTTTACATAGTTTACATATTCACCAAAAGAAGTGAGATTTTTTTAGAGAAAGTTCTTTAACTTACTAGGATTATATTTTTAACAAACTTTTAGCCATGATGAAACACTTCAAAAAGACTGGAAGCAAAATGTTTTAAGAACTATTAAAATGGTTCCATTTTTATACATATAACTGTTTATGTCGAGAACCTCTCAGATAACCATGAATGTGTTGAATATATCAGCATTAATTTCAAGATATCGAAATTTGTGTATTGTTTGACTTCTTTGAAGGCTGTTTTGATATCAACCCTTTGATCAATTGATAAAAAGAACTGAAAAATCAACAATTAACTCAAAAAATTTAGATCACTACGAAAGAAACATTATTTTAATTAATGTAATAATTTCGTAACAAATATTGCCAATGACTGACTTGCCTACCTTTCACTACTCAAACTGCTACACTATAAAAGTTAAATAAAGAGACAAAATTAAAATATGTTCATTAAGATATTGTCGGACACCTAATTCGCGAACTTCGTTGAAGCCAAACATCGCTTTCAACGTGAAGTTCGTAACTAAAAGGTATTAATAACTCTGTCATCACCAAGCTTTACACCCCATGAAGTCAAAATATTGTAATATTTCATCCTATTTTAGATTTCTAGGGCAAGCTATTCATAAAGCTCATTACATTTTACAAACAATTTTACTAAGACTTGGCGTTACCTTGATAGTGATAATATTTGCGGCGCTTTGATGTCATGTGCATAAACTTAAACCTCAGTATATTAATGTTTTTTTTTGTTCAGTAAACGTGAATTTTCAGTGAAATATCCTGTTTCTTTCCAAACCATCGTCACTACACATTCCTATACCATTCATNCAGTGAAATATCCTGTTTCTTTCCAAACCATCGTCACTACACATTCCTATACCATTCATTCGATTGATTCATCCATCCTACCATTAGAACGACGAATCATCAGTTCTGTGTGTTCCGTGAAGCTTCTCAATTAAGAAAAAGCGTCGCTATTCATCACTGGCCATTCGTTTGACAGATCGCTTCGCTTCCAACAGCGGCTTAGCCTGATTTGTCGCCTCTTTATTACGCTTGCTTTTATTTTTACGAGTCACTCGCTCCACCAGCTGGAACGCTCTTGTCAGCTCCATGGATGATATATGAGACCGTGCGCAGAACACCTTTGCAGCCTATAGCCCCGGATTCGCTGCGGGAAGTCCCAACGGGCGTGATTTGTGAGCGAGCATGTGTATGTATGTACGTGGATAGAATATATGTATTGGAACGACCAATGTGTACGTGCGTGTGAAAGGACATGGATTATGTGTGCGTAAGTATGAACAACTCTTACGAAAATCTCACACTCGAGAGTTGCACAACACTTCACGGGAGTGTTCCAGGTGAAGTGATTTGCAGCGTGAGGCGTATATTAACCGGTGAAAACATTGTTTGTTTGTGACGTGTCTTTCACAACGGTACTCATGATTCTCTCTCAAAAGTATAGTCAATGAAGGCAAGAGTAAAATATTGCGCTAAAAAAGAGTTGGAAGAGAAAGAAAGAATATATTTCATGAAATTCGTCTCTGAGAAGTAGTTCATTTATTTGCAGGGAGTGGTAATGAAGTTTCAAAATAATAAAATTTCAATCTCACAACCATTGACAATAACTTTTTATGAGCAGGTATCTGTAACGTGGTTACGAAAATTGCCAACAAGAAAAATATAGTAAAACAGAAAGATAACGTATTGTCTAACAATTGGCAATAAATCATTCATGAAATATAGGTCATATAATTTTCCCAGATTTTCAATTGTATTTTTGATTGTTTTCTCCTCAAGTTATCAAATTGTATTCGAAAGAAGAGTTTTGCATTCTGTAACATCATGCCTAGTACGATGTTATTGTGCCAACATGTCTAATTCACGTCCAGAAGCAAATTGAAAGCCATTAGAATATTATCATTTACTATCAAAATATTATCTTTTTTTTCAATTTATTGCGCAACATTACATTTAGAACGAAGACGGAAGAAGAATTTGTAACACTAAAAGAAGAGAAAAAAGGAATAAACTATATTTAAAAATGGTTACAATATCTAAATATCGATTTTCATGAATGATGAGAGCTTATGGACTTAATTTATGTTTTTTTTTCTTCTGAATGTGCATTTAAAGGATAAATTTAATTTACTCGGCTGCAGGACCAAACGATTCAAACAAAACATGAATTAAAACAGAATTGAATAGAAGAGTGTTGTTAGAGGACATGACATTAATTAGAACTTCCTTTGTCAAGTTATATGAAATATTTCTGAAACAGTTGATAGTCAATAAATTTCATTAACTCTTCTTGGTATAGATCGAAATATTCCTTTATTCTTACTCTAAATTCAATTCTAGCCGCCAGCTCTGTGGCATATAAAAGACGAGAATCCCATAATAAAATGTGAATCATTCTCTTCTCATTCATCGTTTGTTATATTAGACTATTATTATCATTACACGTACAAATGAGAGACAAAATTGTTATATTGTTTTGGCTAATAACAGAAGTGATAATATTGATTATATTATTTGTGTTTGAAATAAAAGTTTCACACAAGAACTAAACAAAGTTTTAATTTTTAATATTTTATAAATTTTTAATTTTTTTTTGTTCTGAGATTTATAAACCAACCCACGAACGAGCAAATCCTGAGTAAATGATGTCTCTTCGAAATAAACAGATTGCATGTAATACCTGACATATCTCTAAAAAGTGGATTATTTATGAAACTAAGCTGCTAAATCACTTTCAGTGATACCCGGAATTTTTATACTTAGGAGACATAATGATTTGATTCATGTGGAAGTGCAGAATTAAATCTTTCTTTATTAACATAAATCTTACTTAAATATCGCATTTAATTTTCTTATGAGTACTAGTCGTTTTATTATCTGATATTGAAAATAATTCATAAAATGATATTGAAAAATAGAACTCAGAACTAAACGACATATATTTCTATGAAATGAATACAAATTTTCTTAGTATCACGATTACGGAATAAATTTTTTAAAAATTACATTGCTTCGAATGCTGGAATCAATTGTATTTTTCTTACTTTAGGTCTGTAAAAATAAGTTTTATAATGAAATAAATTCGTACAAATCTGGAAATCATTTTAATACCTTCATTCGGTTCCTAATACGTGGAATCTGAGTTTGAACCTCGTCAAGAGGTGGTACATTTGAGAGCCAAAAAATCACGGAAGTTTTGCTAATTTTTCAATTTTTTGCTTATACCTCGGAAACAAAGCTAGGCACAGAAATGTTTACTCTTACTACAATTAAAAAAGCATTAAATTTTAATATTAACGGATACCTCAAGTATTAAATTTGGTTCAGTTGTTTCCCATGAATGGCCGATCGAAAAACACTAATTTTTAGTAACTGAGCGGAAAAAACTGTAATAGTCATATTCAAACCTGTTAACCTTCGCAATGAATGATTCAATCAAAAACCTTTTAACAACCGTTGTAGAGCGTCAAATACAAAATATAATAAACGCCAAATTTGCTCAACTTTCGAGTTCTCTAGAAGTATATATTCAAACTATTGGTGCAAAACCATTTCACATATTTTCTCATATATGTTTCTCCGTCTTCCGCATTGAGTGAGACAAAATTCTATGGTGAAGGGGTCATTTCTGGCGTGGTCCTCTATTTTTTGGTCGTCTTCAAGTGCTTTACTCATGCTCCAAGTCGCTAGATGAACTTATTTGAAATTTTCTGTCTGTTAGTTGAAATTTGAAAGTAAAATAAATATTCAGAATATTATTTCAAAACGTATAGCAACATATCAGTCTTATAAATATAGTAAAATTGTTATGTAAATGTAATTTCATTCTAGACAAATTGATGCATTTTCGTATCAGCAGTGCGTTTGCTGCGCTCCTATGTATCTTATCATTTTCATATCTTTCATTTCAGTTTACGAAAAGTGTATTCTACGTCTGCTTAGTCCATTTACACGGCTAAATATCATTCAAGCTTCTTGAAACAGTAAACTAATGTGTGTTGCAGACAGAAATAATTTCTGCGTCATACCAAACTTTCAAGCGAAATACCGGTAATGCGGATGTAATGCATACTTATTGTACTTTATGCTCAGAAAATTTAAGCCAAATTATTTTTAAAATTTTTAAAAAATTACAGCACGTGCGTCGACAACAAGTAAATTCTACCATAAATCCGAAAAGCGAATTAAATTGATTCATCCATTTTGTGTGTGAATATTGAGTTAAAGCCAGCGGCAAGAAGTACTCTGAAATCTTACTATTTGGATCTAAACCCCGCGAATTGTGGGCACCCTTTCCTTGAGATTTGTGATATGGAGACGTCTTGCATAAACGACTATCAGCAGTAGTAGAAGTAGGTCTTGACCATCATACAACACGCGAGTGGTAAAAAAATTCCATGTTCCCCTATCATATTCGTGTGTGTTCGGGTCTCCGACTTCTCACTTTTACTTGAATTGTAGTATATATGGAAGAAGATGGGAGCGTATAGCAAGCTACCTAACAGAGGTACTCTAGACGAAACGTATTTAGATAGAAGCACATTGCTAAGGACAGTCGCAGCTTTTCCTCTTGGAGAAACACGTGAGCGGTCCTGGTGGGATATACGCGAGCTGGAAGAGACAGGGTTTTGTGTGTGACAGAGTCCCACATTACCAAGAGCTTCAAGAACGTTAAAGACTCTGTGTGTGGGTACATGACATTTTGTACGGGTCTGTTTTTAAGTGGAAAAATCTGTCACTTCCAGATGTCACAATATTAACGTACTTGGAAGTGCAAGATTTTCGAGTCAAATCTAAGCTCTCTCAACAATAGCAGAATCCAGCAACCATAAATATCATAATTTAATGTGTACACTGGTAATCACTCCCACAATTAAGATTGCGTGTATATTGACTTTGTTTTCGAAAACGAATCGATCAACATTGACGGTAATAATTCAGTGTTGAGCTTTTGAGATGCAAAAGTGATCTTGCATGCTCATTTGGGGCGAATATATTCAAGAAGAAAACTGCCTAAGCTAGCTATAAGTCAAGAGAATCGATGTATCGCGTCAATTACAACAAATATGTGAGGAGATAGGATTTTTTATTTTCACTATTTTTATAAGAAAAGAACTGGGAACCTACATACGGTATCAAAGAATAGATACCTTATTTACGTATTTCAATACTCAATTACTTTATGATATTATAAAGGAATTAATACAAAGGGGTACCAGGGTTACAGATTTTAACAATAGATATTATGACAAAGCTTGTATGGTTACCATGAAACGGCATACAAGGCGAACTATATCTGAGAGAACATGACTGTGCATTCGTCTTAATTGGTTTTGCGATAGCCAGTGTACACATCATAATAATGATGTTGATTGATGCTCTCTGGATGCTGATGGTGTTGAGTGGACTGCTCATTCGAGGCATCCTGGATCTTGTGGAGAAGATGAGGGCTGGGAGGGCCTGGATCTTGTGGAGAACTTGGGGCAGTGGACGGCAGGAGGTATCCTACGGTGGTTGTCTTCAGCCGCTGTGGGACTTAAGAGGGAGAGAGAGGTGAGGATTAAAAATGCCAGTTCATTTGGGTTTGGCGACGAACTACTTCTGTTCAATACATTATTAACAAACCATAGACGTGTTCGTATATATTGTATAATAAAATTAATATGATTTCGATCGAAATGAAGAAGCAATATTTAACGATTACAATAATAAGTTAATTGGAGGTGTTTTTAAAAAGTTTATAGGAGTTGGGTCTAACATGATGGATAAAGAAAAGGTATATCTTTTGCACAGTATTCCTCTGGTAACTGCCAGCGCGTCGCGCAACATCCTGCGACAACCAGCAACAGACTGAACTCCGGCTGTTCTTCAACCTTTGCAAGCTGCCAATGCGAGTCTTCTGCCGGCGTTGTATGAGAGCGTATCTGTGACTGATTGTAAGAAGAAATGAATGTAAAGAATTTGTGGATGAGTGAGAAAATGAGTGAATGATTGATGAGTAAATGTGTGTGAATGCGACTGAACAAACAAAAGTCTGACAATGAAGACATGGGAGAAATTGCTAAGCACGAATTCAATCAAATAGCTTCAAAAACGAATTTCCTAAAAAAATTGCGAGTTATATACAGGCGAATCCTGTTAGTAAGAGCGAAGAGAACAAAATTTTGAATGAAGTTTGGAATTAAAATGAACTATGTTTACAGTCAATGTAAATTTGTATATTAAATTTAAAAATACGTTACTGTATAAAAAATACAATAAACAATGTGTAAATTTTTCACTTTGCTCTAAAATTATTCTTAAACAGATGACACTCAGCTAAATTAACTTCTGAATTTTCCAGCTACTATAAATACGTTCATTTTCTCAAACGCATTTATGGAGAAGTACGTCCTGAGCATATATTTTACATTAAAATTTTTCACAAGTAAAAATACACCATTAATTTTTTAAAAATTGAAACAAATTTTATATATTTTTTTCCATGGAAAAATTAAAACATGAATCATACAGTATTTGTGTAAATGTTTGGGATAAGGCATCTAGTTTATTTGTCTTTCTATGAAAGTTTAATGAGCCTTGATCATGAATTTTTAAAGAAGGGAAACAATTTTGATGTTTTCCGGGAGGACACAGGTTCTTATTAAAATGGATTTGCGAAGCCCATCTCCTGTCTTTTTTCTTCAGTTTTCAGTATTGATGAAAGAAATTAGTATACCGTAAGACGCTACAAAATGTTTGTTGATCCATAAAATACTTGAGCAGATAATCCATTGGACACCGCATAAGGATTCAGAGTGTCTGAGCATTCGGTAAAACCACTACGAAAATATCTGAAAAAGGTTACTAAGTGTAAAATAAAGCATATAAAAGTAAAAAGATAATATCTGTTACACAAACTGAGGAACGTTGAATATGAGCAGTGGCGTGCGCAGAAATGAAGCAGGGTGGGAATTCAAATCTTAGACGTATATATGGGTCATTTCACTACAAAAAGATGTTTTATGTCTGCGTCGAGTATCATCGTTATATGACTGAACAAAAACGTATATTACACTCTTCTGTTATAAGCTAGGAGTACATAATGTTGCACATGCACATTCTCAGACATGTTCTCAAACTCACTTTCATAGCTGTACCTCTGACATCGCCGCCCTCGAAAAACAACGTTTCTAGGTTATTTTGCGCCTAAAACCTTGTATTGCGTTGAATAAAGGTCATGAATACTAATCCATGGGTACTTTGTGTGAGTCTTCAAGGGTGTACCTCAGTTATTTGTACAAAGAAAAAGTTGGCACCATACTTCGCTTCATTCTTGGGAATCACTGATCTATTTCACTGTTCATTTTCGCATTTACAACTACGTAGGCCAATTGTCACCAATGTTTTTTGCTTGAAATCGCGCATGATTATTGTTTACTATTCGTAAACAATCCCAAAAAGAAACTTTTTTATTTGTAGTAATAGTAAATGGGAAATGTAGCGTTCTATCTACATGGAGCAATTATCTACATGAAGCGATGGGAGGTGGGAGGTAGGGCTATTGCTACAAAAGTGGACCCAACTGGCTGTGTTAACTTGACCCAAGTGGTCAATGAAACTAGGAATAGTAAAAGGCGGATCGAAGGAGGATTCGCTTTTCAATTATCACAGCTGTATGAACTGGGACATTGAAGTGGAAAGCTACAATTTTTTTTCTGGCTGCTGGGAATCAAACCCTGAGACACGTGGTGGCGAGCAAGCATGCCAACCCCTGAGCCACCGGAGGGGTTAAAAAGAGATACTTCGGGAGAAAAGAAGTACTTGTAATTTTTCCATTGCCGAGGTAACGGATCGGTACTTATGACGTACGGTGGAAGTATACTTGAGAAATCATGCAAATTCACACCTATCTTCAAAATCAATACGCACATAATTTAATTATATTCAATTTTAAGCAAAGGACCCCATTGTAACATGTATTTCCTTTTCTTTTGACATAAAAGTAATATATTTTTAGTTTTTATCCTGTTTTCTTTTTATCTTTCATTTTTATAGCAATTTTATTTCAAAGGACAAAAGTACAAAAGTTCAAAGTACAAACAAATTGGTTTTTAAAATTGTTTATTCCTGTTCGTCAAAATGTCTCATTTTTGTAAAACAGAGACGATTTATGAAACAGTGTGTGTATGTGTAATCATTCCACAACAATATTTCGTAAGCTTAGCAGTGTATTCCTCAACTGCGTTTAAGTGATATAATTATTAAAAAACAAAGGAAAAGCAGACAATGTCCAGTTCAATGGAGATAGGAACAGATGAGAAGAAATACTTGTGTTATTCGTAATTTGCAAGTGACTTCTTAATACCAAATTTAAAGAAATTTAATTTTCACGGTACAATGTAATTTAATGAGGGCATATTTCATGAAACTTTACTCAAACTTCTTAAATTTCATTACTATTGTAAGTATTCATGAATTTTATCGCGTTACCTTGTTTGTTTACGGAATTACATCGCGTAACTTCATATAAAGATCACAATTAACATAATGGTGCTTGTTACAGTGTTGTGCGGATAGCGTCCATACACCTACGTTTACTTCGTAACAGTTCCATTACTTTTTTATATGGCTGTTTGGTATACAGCTTATAGTTCGAAAGATTGAAGTAACAAAATAAAATACTAAATTGCTTATCTCTGAATCATTTAAAAATTGATTCAAAACACGTACGGTAACCGAAGCATATGTAACTTCAGCTTTCTAATTACGTCTGAAGTAGAACACTTTGCTATTTCTTGCAGTGATAATAGTCGCAGCACTAATGGAATATGACAATACCAATTAACTTTACAACCAAACAGCATAGTTCAATTCATACGTCTGTTGAATGATAACTAAAATAAATTTATATTTAACGATATTTATCCCCCCAGGGGACTTACATCTAGTAAGTACGTGTCTGGCAAACACGGGACCCCAAACTGAGTCTGGCATTACTTCCACTTACTTGTGATAGGATCCTTCCTTTCTCCTTCCTGACCTCTGCAAGTTTTTAGGGCTCCAATGACCTCGATGTCGACGAACCGTAAAGCCCCACAAAAAAAACAACAACAAAAAACGATATTTATCTTGCTTACAACCGGGTACCACATTCTACATGCATTACTGATTTACCGTATCATGATCGAAACAATCTCACGAAACACGAAAATCAGGCGTACACATATTTAAATGCGTGGAGCAATTGACAGGGTAACCCCTATTCCACGCAGACGAATTTTTGGTTCTTTGTCCTTTTAACTTGGAAAAGTGTATGACAAAGAACCGAAATATATTTTAGTGTTGAAACACGAATTAATTTAGTCAAGAACCAAGATAACTCGACTAAATTGAAAACATTTGAAACAATGGATATAAAAATTTGTTTCAATGGTTTATTAGTTTTTAGAGAAATCTCCCGTACCACGAAATATTTTGTAAGAATTCTTTTGACCACAGGAATTATTACAGTGTTATATTATGTTTTACAATTGTTACGTAATTTCATCACATTAGTACTTGAAACACTAACCTCAAGAAATCCCATTTTTACCATATCCCAACTTTCTCATCTTCTGTTTCAACCTTTTCAAGAGCTTCAAAACCATTTTTCAGTTCTATTTTTACTTGCTGGTTCACTTTTGGGTCTTTCAATATGTACATCATAGAGATTACCACTATTCTCAAATTTCTTTCGGACAGCCATTATTTTAATTTCAATTCTGGCAACCATAAGATGGTAGTCGCTCCCTACATCTGCGCCTCGCTTATTTCTCACGTTCGTGAGCGATTTCTCCCACATTCTTGAAATGGCAAAATGATCAATTTGATTCTCAGCTTGGAGATTTGAGGACATCTGTGATATTTTGTGGCACGTTCTGTATGGAAACAGGGAACCCCCTATGCTCAAGTCCTTTGATGCACAGAACTCCAAAAACATGCTTCCATTTTCATTTGACTCCCCAACTCCATGGATTCCCATTACATACTCCATACCTCGGTTATCACACCCTACTTTTGCATTCACCCATAAGAATTTTTATATCCTTTGTATTTGCTTTTTCCATTGTCTCTCTAAGTGATACATAGAATCTGATTTTATCCTCTTTATTTGCATCTTCGGTAGGTGCATAGCATTGAATGACAGTAACATTTCTTACTTTTACCAGAAAAAAAATTCTGGGACATAAGAAAAACTTAAAGAAGGATTGGATGACAATCGAAACCTGGGATTTAATTGAAAAGAGGCGGAGGAAGCAGCAAATAAAGCTGATACAAAGGAGCTCTATCAAATTACAAGAATGCTTCCTCTCTTTCAAAATGTATGGAGAAAGGAAACGATGCCAAAAGACTGGAAAGATGGCATTATTGTTAAAAGGGGGATGTAGCAATTGGAGAGGGATATCGTTACTATCTATCCCGGGGAAAGTATTTTCAAGAGTAGTTCAGAATTGCAGACGTAATTGAGGAAAAGTTAAGAAAAGAACAGGCTGGCTTCAGAACTATATAGGTAACTAGAAGACCAGATCTCATGGCCTGAACCTCACTTATAACACATTAAATAATACAACGGTTTAATAAATGCCCTCTCCCCTTCCAAAATTCGTATGCTGACGATTGAAAGTATGATAAATTCAGTCTGAATAACAGGATTCTACCATTTAAAACAACAAAAATCGAAATCTGCTACAACTGTCCCCATAATTTTCCAGTGCCTGTTAATATTTCCAAGGTCGTATTATTTAAATTCTTATTTAAATCTTTATTTTATAAAGACAATTTTCAGCAAGAAAACAATGAATACCGAAAACAGAATGGAGCTCCTCGAACTATGTGAACTTCTTGAAGATAGGTAAGGGACTCAGGTAATTTTATAATAATTTTTTCTTCAGGTTTCTTTCATTGACTGATATGTTAATTTTTTTTCTTGGGGTTTAGGGTTCGTCAACGTCATTGGACCCCTTGATACGTTAATACATGTGTATGTTTATTTGATGTGACATTTAGTAGAATCAAGCATAAGCGAAAGATATCCTTAACATAGTTTCTTCAAGAAAATGTACTATTTTTCTTCGATGTGATAATGAAGAAATTTATTGGATTCGATACATTTTTCTACAAAAGGTCTTAACAATTATAATCTGCTGAATAAAGTTGCTTCCATTTAAATATTTATATTACGTATTCCCTCCATTTTCAAAAATCTTGATAGCCTATATTCAATACTAGCTGAGTGCCCACTCAAGTGGGTTTTGACTATTTTTTCTCACATTTCCATCGATACCCATTGAGAATGTCATTAATTCATGTAGATGGTTGTATTATTGGTTTGTATCTTCAATGCGTTATTTTGACTGACACAATTAAGAAAAATGTGTTCGATTTTTGAAATCATTAACTGAGAGACATTCTAAAATTAATTTAAAAATCAAGAGAGAAGAAAAGTTTATCCTAGCAGGTTACTGAGCGTTGCCCGGGATTTATCTTATACCAATCCCTTTTTCCTATGAAATAAAGAAAACCAATATGTAAAATAAAAATATTTGTACTTACTCGCTTTTAAAAATATCCTAATTCTATAAATTCATAATAATATAAATTTTATACAAATCTTAGTTGTACACACCATCTTGAGTCTCACCTCCAGGAGCAAGAATAAATAAATCCTTTAAAAAAATTAAAAATTCTTATATATTTTTCATTTGGTTTCATTACTTTTATGCAAGATAAGAACAAGACCCAATTATACAAGACCAGCAAGTGACACCCAAGATCAAGACCAATATTAACATTGCTTGATCAAGACCAAGATTGAGTATACAAGAAGAAGACCAAGACTATCATTGACTTGGTCTTGTATTGCGAAATTTTAGATTAAATATGTTACTTTGTGAAATAAACTTCCACGTTTTCTGCTTTACTTTATTAGCTATGTAATCTCCTTTACTTTCATGTTATTAGTAATGTGTTATCTTTACTCTTATGATATATAACTCCTCTTTTAATTTATATTTGTGTCGTTAATTAAAAATCAAATGATGAACAAAGTCCTCGCTACCAGAGTTTGGTGAGTATGCTCTAACGATGTATAATGTCTAAAAAAATATTAGTAAAAAAAATCTTATTGAAAAATTATAAAGATCCTTCAAAAATCTCAGTTATAATCTACAAAACGAAATCTGTCAAAAATCGATCAGAGACAACTACTGATATGCACGGAAAAGAAGCATCACTGGTGGAGACGAAAGAAGTTATATAGAAACACAGAGAAGAAGGGAGGTGGTGAAGGTCTATAAATATATAAACAAATTAAAAATTATTTAAAAAATTAAAAATTAATAAACAAATTGTTAAAAAAGCAGCACAATTCATGTATGACCACGTCGAGGACAATGAACTAATTTACTCTCCGGATGCAAGCTAGGGACCATCCCATTTCTGATCAGGGGCACTATGACAGGCGGATTAAAACTTTTCAGCAAACTCCTAGATAAGATAAAAAGTTAGTTACGTGTTATAATACTAATATCATATAAATTAAAGCAAATAACAGACGTTACAATGAGCTACCGGTGTTGAAGTAATATTTCGAAGTTTTTTTTTGTCACACGCAAAATATGACAAAAACTGAAGTGACCTTAACCTTTATCAATGTCCAGATTATCTCTGTTTGAGAGATGACGTCTCATATCCACTTGGGTGGTTATTATTGGATGTCATGGTTGTCCAGAGGGCGATAGGTGAGACGGGATGGGAATAACCTAGGCGGGGCAGCACGGAGAGTTCCCGAGGCAAACAGCGACGGGTGATGGGCGTCGCTCTATACTGCCCCGACGACGAGCCTCCGGCACGGATCGCGGCGCCGATAGCCACGCTAACAAATGGTTGCCATAAATTAACAGATATTACCACTCAGGTGGCAGCGGTGGCGGTGGCAACGGTGGGCTTTCCAGAACACAAACTTGGACAAAAAATGTCTCGCCACCTACCACAGCACGAAGAAGCGCTCCGATGGGAGGAGATGGGTGTGGACCTAATGGATGCGAAATGACTATGGGTTTCATTTAAGTGAAAATGTTGTAAAAGGGAGGAACGGTGGTTTAATGCGACGATAAAAGAAAATGTAACATTTATTGGTGATAGTTCGTTGCGAGACTTAAGGAACCTCATTCGACCAATAGTCATAGAATGAATTACGAAGTGTCTAGAGATTCTGAATAAGCGGCGTAGTCCTGACCGGTTGACTCATTCATCAATGGGGAGATAAATATTACTGATGATAAATTGAAATTACGAGTGATGTTGCGGTCATATTGTAGAGGTTTATTAGAGAGAAGTTTTTCAAAATTCCGAAATCCCGAAAAGAAATTTCGGAAATAGAGGGGTAAGTTCGGGTGAAATGAGATTTTCCTAAGTTTCGCTTTCGTTCACGAATTCATTTTATATAATACCTATTTTATTTCAATTCTAATATCAAAAAAAGCAATTCCGTATTTTGCAATATTTTTTTTTAAGGTATGAAAAACGTGTAAAATGTAATAGTTATATAATACCATATAGTTATTATTCACACAACGAGATGGTGTATAATTATAAATAATTAAATGACTATAAACATGAAACCCCATCGAAATCCTTGTGCCCAAACTACCGCCAACTCAAGATATCTTCGATCGCAATCACTCTCCAATCGACGGATGTCTTGTCCCCTGGCGACGGTGCCGCGTCTGCCACCCGCCGCACAGATAAATCAACCTTCGACACTGACTTAGTAGTCTTGTGCAGTTGCGAAGGCGCGCTTTTAGACGCTCTGGATTCGACGCTTCGCGAAGGAGCAGTCAGAGCATCGGGTTCTTGGTCCTTTTTTTTGTCTCTTCTAGACGATGCTCGCTTTTTCTCCGCTCTCGTTTTGTTTTCTTTTTCCGCTCGTTCAGTTGAAAGATCATCGACGATTTCCTTTGTTTTAACCAGTCAAGACAAGGAGTAAGAAAGGATTCAGATAATGTTTTACAAATGGCGTTCAGGAGTGGCGACAAAAGAAAGAAGGGAATAATGAAAGAAAGCGGATAAGAAGGCAACTACAAGAGAACAGTAGAATAGAAATTCAAAGACTTAAAGGTAAATATGAGTAAAAACACAAAGATTTATTGAAATAGTGAGAGTTTAAGTGCACAATTTCTATTTTGATGCAAATTTCTTTTAATAGTTGAGTGACTTTTGAGGAAATATCAGACATTTTAGAACATACGAGAAAGAGTGATACTCTGAAGAGCTGATAACATATTAATTGGAACATGTCCAGTAAATCAATTGCTCGTACCCCATTTTAATTTAGCGAGATAATTCTGAAGCATACAATAAATTAGGTGAATCTGAAAATTATTCCTTCCTCTATTATGACGCAACGTGCGACAATAATGACTCAAATGTAGTTACTGCCGTTACGTATTCACAGAAAACTTCAAATTTTCTTTCTTTACAACTGAAATAACGTATAATATGTAACTGAAGATTTATAAACAAATCAGGGGAGTAAAACGTAAGATGTCACGGAACGAGAAGAGAAGGAATACAATAAAATAATTTAAAAAAACATATGAAAGTTGGAGGGAGATACGAAATAAACGAACAAATATATTTGTGTTGACTGAACCTCTAATATCATAGACAGGGATACCCGTAAGATGAATAAGCATTGAAGAGTAAAAGAAAATGTTTAGTAGAGATATATTATTGAACAAAACAAAACGAGGTAAACAGAAGACAATCGATATATTGTCAGAAAACAAGGAGAATGCAGAGAATAATCTATAAATGTAAGTCAATAGGAAAATATCATGAAAACTCTGGTGTTGAGAAGACTGGTATTTTCGCCTCAAACCGTCTGACTAACAAGTCCTTAGGGATCACGATCTCTTATCACGTGCTGCTATCAACCAACTAGAAGAGAGAAGTATCGGGGATTCCCCGCCATCTCCTGAGGATTTCCTTCTTCTTCCTTTGATGGTCGATCTCCTTAACGTCCGCCTGTTTTTGTGGAACGTTGATGCCCGTGGGGAATCAACGTTGAGAGGATTTTCAAGCAATTTTGGAGAAAGCGAGTGGCTTGAATGGGGATGTGAGTTGAGAGACTTGCCAAAAAGTACCACGATATTTGTGTAATGTTTTGTAGATGGTTATCTCCTGCGCCAGGAACAATGAATGTTGTCTTCTTTCCTGACTTTTGTGGCACCAGAATCGTAATTTCTCTTAGTATGAATTATGATGTGAAAGGATGTACTTTAAATGATAGGATATCAATGTATTATGACATTTATTCAAAATTCCTTTGTCCTTTACGAGATATCCCTCAAGAAGGCCAAACATGATAGAAATGTTTGTTATCTAATATAGGGTGTAATTGATCAATTGTTAAGAAACTTAAAATTCCTCTTAAGTATAAAAACACTGAAAAATTTTGTTTGTATGAAAATAAAAACATTATAAATTATGCATGAAATATTCGGGCAACTTATAAGGTTTGTTAAATACGTACATATTTATCTTAATGTAGTAAAGTACATTAAGAGTACCCAACCAGGTAAGATAATGAACTTCCGGAAATGTACGAAGTCACATTTCACCATAAATATGCATGGAAATAGCTTCTGTAAAACGACATTCACTTCCTGACATACACAACGACACTCCTCACCATATTTATCCTAATCCATGTTTAAGTTCGCATACACATTATTCACTATTCTCATTACAATATATAACATTAAATCTAACTGGACTTCATAATTTAAACAAAAATATCACAAGAAAAAAGATTGTTAATATCGTATTAAGTCACGTTCATTCGATCACACCTTAATTCATCTTGCATTTCAAAAAATTAAAGAAAATTATTAAAACTTGTTTTTATAAACTTTTAATTATATTTTGTTGTACATTTAAGAAACTCTGTACATTCAAATAATAGACACGATACAAAATACATTCCAGCAATACACAAAAAATAATATAAATTAAAGACGAAAAGGAGGGGAATTGGTTTTATAGTTCATTCGAGAACGCTTCGAATAAACAAACGAATAAAGTCGTCATAAAGTATTCCAAGAATCCCTTTTTGGTTAAAGTATCTCAACATGTAATGATGAAATCGAAATTTTGAAGATGAACATACTTCCATTTTAGTACTTAAAGAAAAACGACCTATTCATTAAGCATTTCGGAAACGTGGAGCGGTGGTATACTTTTATTCTAATAATAAATTTCCCGTCCTTTAAAAATCCTAACTTTTCTCTTAACTTTTCGTTCCCAGTGTGACTATAGAATTTCGTGTCAAGGGTCAAGTAAGATGGCAGCATGGGAACAAATGTTTCTCGACACTCGCGCCTGCGCCGTACAAAAGATCTCGTCGAATCCAATTTCTTCTCCGCATAAATCAGGGTTGTCTTAGCGACGGACTGAGCTCGCTCATAACTAGCACGATTCTTCGAATTCAAAGGAAGGACGCTCGGTAGAGACTGATCGTAAACTGCATCGGAGAAATATGCTGAAGGAAGTACCAAGTATTAAGTTGGGAGACGTAGGTGTCGCTGAATGTTCTTTTATGTCGTCAGATGGGATAAATATTACTAAACACAAAAAATTGAATTTATTGTATAAGTAATTCACAAAAATGGATGTCGCTATATTCATTTGATGCTTACATGTTACGTAATACAGAATAAATGCCCCTCCGGTGGCTCAGGTATCAGCATTATAGCTCATCACCAAGTCATCCCGAAAAATTTGTAGCTTTTCACATTGATGTCCCAGTTCATGTAGCTGTAACTACAGAGACGTGAACGTTTCTTATTGTATTCACCTCCTGCTGCTCTTAGCATCAATAAGTTAATAATAAACTACTGTTACTAACCTCTCCAGTAGACCACGTTGTTGGTAAACCCAGCTAGCCGGCTCACCGATTAACAATAGCCCTACCACCCAACTCCTACCTCCTATCGCCCCATGTACATAAGCTTCAATAGCACGCTACATTTCCCATTTACAAATACTACAATCAAAAATACAGAAAAAGATCGGTTAACTACTTTCTTAGTTTAATAATAATAATAATAATAATAATAATTTTATTACTGCAATTGGGCTGTCATACCCGGTGGCAGAAATTAAATACATAAAATATACATCAACAATATTCAACAATTACCACAACAAAAATAAAGCGAGGATATACAAAATCATACATGAATTAAAATAAGAATGTGTTAAAATAAGAGTATATTAAAATAAGAAAAGTATTAAGTTGAGAAATGTATTTAAAAAGTATAATATCATACCATTTAAAAACGAAATTTCATAATTTAATTCATTTAAAAAAATAAAGTAATTTTTTATCTTAAATTTAATTATTTAAAGTAATTTATCTTAAATTTAATTATTAAAGCAATTAAAATTAAATACAATTATTTAAAGTAATTTAAAATTAAAGTATTCAAACTAAATTAAATAATGACTGAACCAAACTCTAAAATATATGTTTAATAATTACACTTAGGAAACCGACCCAGACACTTGAATCACTTAGGTGCACATCACTTCACTCACACTTTTACTTATTTCCCTTTCTGACTCCCGTATTGCCCTCATTCTTACATCACTTCACTTCACATCACTATCCTACCCATCATCCCTAAACAACTGGCTTTGTAACTACACTACCACACACTATCTTCCAGAACTTGCCTAACCTTGTGAATAGATGAAGAGCCCGATATCATCTCCGCAACCGATGCAGGCATTGAATTCCAATCCCTAATTGTTCTGTTTAAGAATGAAAATTTTCCAACGTCTGTTTTTTGTTTCCTAGTTTTGAATTTCAAGAAATGGTCTTTTCTACTTATTCGAGTATGATGTTCCAAATTTTCTGATATATATTTCCAAGCGGGTTCATTTTTAAAAGCTTTGTATAAATTTACTAGTCTAGCTCGTTTCCTTCGAGTTTCTAACGATTCGAAAACTACGCAATCTGTTAAATTCGATTCGCCTTTTTTTGAACTCGTTCGAGGTCCTGAATTTGTCCCTTCCGATAAGGATCCCAACAAGCGGTCGCATACTCCACTATCGGTCTGACGAGAGAAATATAAGCAAGTTTTCGTGTTTCAAATTTACATTTTTTAACAGTACGCATGACAAAATGAAGTGTTCTCCAGGCTTTCCGCGCAATATAACTGACGTGTTCAGACCATCCTAAATCTTGTCTCAGAATTACTCTTAAATATTTACATGATAATTTTTGTGGAATCATATCGTTTTTGATTTTATATGTAAGTGGATCTCTGTGAATTCGCTTTGTAAAACTCATAGCATTACATTTTTTCGAGTTAATTTTCATTTTATTTTCTTCTGCCCAATTGCTTACATTGTCTATACCCTTTTGTAAAGTAAAAACGTCATCTTATCTTCAATTTTTCTATATATGATGCAGTCATCAGCAAATAAGCGCAACTTACTATCAATTTTCAAATATATATCATTTAGGTACTAAATATCAAATATGATGTTCCTTTTTCTAGTAATAAGGACAACCGTTTTATATTCACAGAATGTATGAGTCGGAGATAAAACTACGTATTTTAGAACGAACATAATATTATCTCCTTTCTCGAGGAATTTCAGTGGACTCATGATTCATCATCGAGCAACAAGAAACATAGTTGCAACGTCAACGTTTAACGTGAGTTATAAAAGAATAGTATATAGTTATAAAACTATAGTTATTTTATCTATGGTTCATTGGAGCCCGTCTTTCGCAAATATCTGTGACAAACTAAAGCAAGTTTTATAGATTCTTTGACTCCTGTTGCCATATAGTTTCGGAACATAAATACAGCACAATGATCTCAAGGACGTAGTTCAACAGACTTGATCATGTAGAAGATTTTTGCGCTGTGAATCCTTGAGAACTAATAAAAAATCAAAGAATGATTATTCATATTACTTGGAAAGAAGTGGGTCGTTCAACTAATTAACTTTTTAAGATTTTTGCTACAAATTATTGGTAAATGATAATGCCACTATAATAAGTCTAATTCAACTTCAACATTCAAGGTCAACCTGAAGTGCTCCTATTTCTATTCCTATTCTTGGTTATCTTATTCCCTGTACATTTGTCGTCTGATTCTTAAAACAAATTTATGATAATAACGGCACCCTCATTTAAATTGGCTTATTGTCGTCCACGTGGTAACTGTTAGTCAGTAAGACACAGTTAGTAACACAGTAACGTTTTATAAGGACAATTTAGTTATTTGAACATAAATTAATTCACGTCTACAAAATTATTGTTGACGATCAGGAAGAAACGTCCTAACGATTTCGCCAGATCTACCAGTTACCAGCCAGATCTACCAGTTTTGGATGCATAGAGGGATTATTTCATCGATGTGGGGACATGCATGGTGTTGTGCGTCTGCATGTGTGAGTGTGCAGTCTGCGCTTGGAAATCCTCCTCAGTTAACAGACGAGCAATGCAAAACGCTTACGGGAAAACAATTGAGGGTAAACTAATTTACCCAAAAGCAGTTTTCAGTAAGCGGCGAACTCAATGTTGACTTGTGCAGCTATCTGAAAAGAACATATTCAAGGGGTGTATAATGTTGCTGTGTGTCATGATAAGCCGCTTGCAGTATAGATTTTCTGGTTGAATGATGGTGCCAGCTCTATAGCGTGAAACTAAATGTACGAATTCTTTTTATATAACCTAAATTTTTGAAAAATATTTGTATTTGAAAATTGACTGTTATTGCTACCACTGAAGAACTTGTGTTAATTTCGAGATAATATGACGTTCTTCCAAATTATTTTACTTTAAATTTATTCAAAGACTTTTGATATATGACTAAGCCTTTATCTATATTGAACAAATCACTTTATAGTCAAAGGTTCACCAAATAATGAATACATGGAAAATTCACCGAAACATAAATACTGAAATAACTTATTGATATTTCGTATAGAGTATATTGCGAAGAATTATTATTATTTTTTGTTCGTTCCTGCTGAGATTATTTGATGAAACGTATCCACATTGTAAAAAAGTTTTGTAGATTTTTAAAATAAATTTAAGAGAAATGCGAAACTAATTCTAGTAGCATGTACATGTCTACTGATGAGAAATAAACACTTCCAATGTTTTCAGACGCAAATCCAGATACGCAATTTACATTTCACTGAAACGTAATCCAGGAATTCTCTCAAAATTCCCTAGCTTGTCGCTGTATAATCCCATCGCAACATGCGTGAGCTTTTCGAGGGTGTAGTACCCATTCCACTCACACTATATTCCCTGCGATGCTTTCATATAGCTTCGCTGTGGTTTTACAGCATACCGCTGGAATTATGTTAATTTTAATTAAACCACACAATCGGAGTAGAGAGCTGTAGAGAATCGCAGTTCATACGTGTGAAGTCCGGTAGATGGGAACGTGCTGTAAAAATGAATATGAGTTAAGAAAAACGAAGTACGAGTGGAAGAAAAATTACGAAAATTTATATTCAAATACAGCGATGTGACAAATGCTTTTCAAGCGTTTTCTCGTTAACAGCTTTCTCTTACCCAATAAATAGTGCATATATTTAAAAAAATACTCTTCAGTAAGATTAATACAGAAAGAAAACCCTTCAAGCCTAGTTTGATACATCGTCTAAAATATGTCTAATAAAATACATTCATTATTACGGTTGTGAAAATATTACGATGTTTCTCCTAATAAGAGAAGGAATCAAATTAACACAGCGTTCTCTAAGTCAGTAAGCCTCAGCGTAAATTCCTGCTCTCAAAATAGACAATTTTCAATCAATCACCTGGTATTAAATATTGCACAATATATTAAGTGAAAAAGCAAACCAAATATCTACTATTTTGTAAGACAATAAGTTTCTTTCGTATTTCTTCGTCTAACCTATCAACTTTATCAAAATATTAGAAGAAAAGATATATGTGAAATCCATGTTGGGATAAAACTAAAATACTTAAAATTAAAATAAAATAAGAAGCATGACAAAACTTTGCGTGACATGTTTTCGTCTGAAATAAAAACTGCTGGCAAAAAAATTCAAATAACCAAATTGACGGAGAAAGGTGTGTTTTATACCCAGAAAAAAGGATTGTGAAATGGGAAAGAAGGAATAACAATTTGGTGAGATGTAGCAAAGAAAAGACAGTAATGTGCTAAATACATTTAAAGGAAGTTCATAATATTTTAATCAAACATATTCTTGAACAGATTAAAATGTAAAATAATTCTCAGGGAAAAGTTGAAAAGAAATACAGAAAACGTTTAATAATAATTTTTGTTTCCTGGATAGTTCACCTGTACCTAGAAGAAACAAGAGCAAGAGATATTTTAAAGATAAAACTCCAGATACTGAATAATACTCCGCGTCATCTTCGATAAAAAAAAGTAGAAAATAAACACCGAGAACTATAATGGAAAAAATGATTGCACTGTACTGTACAAACCTCAAACAACATTTCAGTGACAGTGTAAGGGTTATATATAAAATTTTATGTGGAGTTGGAACAATAATTCACACCACATGTAACTCCAGAAATGCATGTCCAGACAGAAAGACAATGTAAGCATAAAAATATACATGCAAAACTCTAGTATAGTCATCAACATAATCAGAATATTTGAAAAACACAAAAAACTACACTAGAGGCGCAGCATGCAATAAAGAATGCGATAACTGAGCTATGGCATTATATTTCTGCAAATTTTTCTCGTAGACAAGACAGAACTGCAGAAGATATTACGAGGACATCTAGAAATGAGCGAGTTTTCATTTGCTGCTGAATAACGATCCTAGGAACAGTGGAAGCTCTCTAACGAGATTCAGGAATTTAACAAGTTGCTAATCCGATTACAACGCAAGAGATTCTGAACTGCAAGCGCTTCACGGCAAATGAGTACTAGGAGACCGGTCAGAGCTAAAAGATGCATATGAAATGGAATATATTACTTGGAAGTTTTATTTTTCTTAAATGTGGTTTAATTTGTGGTTTTTAATTCACATTTTCTTCTGTACTAATTATGAGTTGTATTAATGGTAGTAGTCCATAATGTACGAAGAAACCGCGGATAAAGAGATATTTCAAAGAAAATGTTCCATTAATTTATAGTGTTATCATTTCCGTTTTGCCAGTTGTTTGCGTCCGATTCTTTTATTTTCGTATCGACCGTCGAGATTTCCCTTAATGAAAGTTTATATGACATAATGAAGCATTACATATTATTTTTTGGGTCTTATATATTAATTATAATTAATTTATATTCAATTATTTTTCAGAGTTTCAGCATAATACATAACTCATGTTAACAAGTTTCTTACGCGAATGATAATGCATCAAACGGTACATACGAGTATGTGATGCGAGGGTTGCGTTTTTCTCTCTGTAACTTGCGTTCAGCTACATTAGTCATGAATAGTAATGTCTCTCAATAACATAATTATTTGCTCTAAATTGCTAACTCTAATCAGAAGCTGTTGATAAACGTTTAAAATTTCTCATATATTAATATTAGAGATTTTCCAAGTGTCAATACAAAGAATCAACAGAAAAATGAAATGAAATTGTTTTGATATGATTACTTTCTCTTTCATTTACTCAATGTTTCATTTCGATTTGGTATACAATAAGACCTATTCCTTGACGCCATAAATTCATGAGTAAGATTGGAGAAGAGAATTTGTGAGGGAATCCCAGCTTCAAACCTCATCCAACCTTTCCTCGCACGGACTTTATTGCGCTTTCTTCTATCCAATTTTCGTCGTATAAGTAATGTATACAAATTTTTAGTGACATGGATAGGAAAATTTTGTGCACGAGTGTGGAGTAAGAATCATCACAAAACATTAATTTTCGCATTCCGTTTATCAACTCATTTATTGATAAGTTCTTGTACCCTTCCTTGAACTTTCTGCATGTGTGTGTGTGTGTGTTACTTCTTATTTCCTTGTACTGATGGAGAAAAATACAAAACATGTTTAAGATATATTATTACGGGTATACATGGCAGTGAAAATTATTTGGGGAAAGTGATACTGGGCGGTTGATGCCGCGTATGGTCGTTGAAGTTTGACGTATTGGTTGCCATGCTGCAACCTTTCGGGAAATTGAGTTTAAACCACGAATTGACATATCTATTTCGAAGATGATACTTCGTCAACTTTTGTAGTTTTTCTGGAGTTGTTTGGTCACTTTTCTCGTTAGGTTCAAAAATAACAAGAATAGAGTTCAGTGCCTTTAGTAGAATTTCGAGACATTAGCCATAATATTATTATGTTTTTTTAAATAAATTAATGAGAAATTAACGTTTTAGAAATTTTAATGAGTTAATTGTCTCAGCCATTTTCAGAAATTTCTGTAAATATTCATATGTTATTGATAAACAATATTTCTTTGTTGAGACAAGTTTGTAAAACAAAATAAAAATAAACATAAATAATTGTTTGTCACTGAGCAAACATTCAATGAACAAATAAATTGCTATATTTATGTAACTATGTTAGGTTGTTTATTAAGTCCTAAAAACTATATTTAAAACACTAAGACGTTAATTAAATTCAGCATTACTCTGTTTCCTTTATGTATCCATGGTCTCGTAAATGCGCTTTTGTTTCAAATTAATGGACACGGGAGTAAACTGACTATTTCAATATATATGAAAATCAGTATTCGGCAAAATAAATTGGAATCCAGAGTTTAATCCCCGAAGGACATGTGGAGAATTAAACAATCCGGAGCCGTAAACCCATTAGTTATTCAATTAATAATTATATCCAAACAAAACCTAATATTACGCTTAAATCTCGAATGAATAGCAAGGTGCAATCTCAATTTGACTCGATATTAGCATTAATCCCTAGAAGTAAATAACCGAGCCACACAGTAATTTCGAGCTTCAATGAGTTAAATAATTTGAACACACAGAATAATATTCCTATTTTAAATACGCGTATCTACTGAAATAAACTATAATAAATTATGGAAAGTGAGAATTATCAACTTAGCAAAATATTCTCTCTTTTTTTAAAGATTCTCTTCCTGTAATATTGGAATTTCAGGAAGGCATAAATATTTTCGAAACTGTTATTTTTATCTCTTTTTTATTATTCCTGCACTATGCTAATAATAGCATTGAGAAACTCAACTTCACTAAATTTGTGTATCACAAAAAATGTCTTTAAAAGTGAGAACTCATAACTTACGGTTTTCCTGGTTAACCCTATGATGCATTCGGACCATTTCTATATGACTGTGGCGATCCAGTCGATATATAATTTGACAAATAATCATATTAGAATGGTCCTTGATTCATCTTAAAATTACAGTTCACAAAACCTTTCTCGCACGAGTCAGCAATGAGTGTGATGTCGGATAGCCCAGCATTCACTCATGCTAAAGCAGTGCATCAACAAATAACATTCTTTTCTCTTTATAGTACATATGAGGAAGTAAAACTTAGTCAAAATGCACATCATGCACCGATAATTTACCGATTAATACTCGGTACCACTCGCGCCACATGTTACATATTAATAATTCAGTGTACCATCAAACTAATTGTTTTACAATATGTAATACTTTATAAATAGCAATTATTTAGAAATTGGATAAAATTGTCATAAAAATTGTTTTCAGCGTAGACTTTCATTGTACAAACGCGAATGTCAACGATCTTAAAGAAAAATGTCTGAAAGTGTAATAGTATAAACAAATTATCTTCTACCTTTAATTTTCAAATTATTTCCATATGTCCTTCCCCCTTCCTCCAAGCAACGATTCATGGCCCACTGTTGTCGGGCATCTCAATTTTAGTAATGAATTACTGGTTGTAGGTAGCCAGAACAAATTCAGAGTAGATCTCAAGTAATGCTATTAAATACTCTTTGTTTTATTTATTTACCACTTCTCAATCGTTTCTCTAAAATGGAACAAAAGTACACGATACTATCGAAACAAAGTATTTACATATAGTTCTTATTATACTTCATTTGACACCAAAATAAATTGACCTCACAAACTGCTATCATTACAAGGGTCTCTTTACACCAATTTTTCAAGAAACTTTTTCCTTTTCCTTAGAGAAAATATAAGTATAAAATATTTTTAGCATTAAATTTTTTTTTCGTAAACATTGAGTTGTACTTTCTTGCTTCATCTAAGTTAAGTTCTGCATGCAGTGGAAGATTTTTTTAATATTTTAAAATATAGTCACAAAAGTATTTACAAACTTTGCATAGCCACGGGGGGATAATAAAACACATTACTCTCAGATAAAGCAAACAATTGAATCCATTTGTAATTTTTCTAGATAGCAACAATTACCTACGCCTAAAGACTTAACACAACAAAAACAGACTTCCACTTTAAGTTTATACATGAACCAAAGCTTTTCCAACACCTTTCTTGCTGGCTACGCGTAATCCGACAGCAATCCGCTTACGTTCTCTGAAAAACACTTCTTCTAAACACTCCGCTCCAGAAGATGTTTTAGCAACGGACACGACAATGAATTTTGTACTTATTTTTCACAGTCTTGAAAGGAAGCAAAACAAAATGTTTTATGAAGAATATTTTTCATACCAAATGACGTTTCCAAGGAAAAACCAACACAAAGAGTATTAATAAGAATTATAAATGCAAGGGAATCCACCAGAAGAAAGAAAAAGATAAAGGAATTAAATTCATACGAAGTGGTTCTTTTTTCATTCTGGCTGCTAACAAAGAAACAAGGAAGACGTCATAAGGAAACGAAAATGAAGGACTCTATTTGGGTAAAATGATACGCTATCTGAACATCAGATGATGAACAATTCACGTTTCTTACCTGCTCTTTAAAAGCACATAAATCCCTTGGTTAAGTTTTTCACAACAACAAATAAAGAGTATCTCTCAACAACGTACTTCCGCAAATTAAATTTGTAAAACAAATATTTATCTCTAAGTATATGTATTAACGTTATTTTAAGATTATACGTTTAAGAAAAATCCCCTCTTATTACAATACATAAGCCTCTTCAATACAAAGGAACAAACCTCCAATACTCATGTTCCTATCTCTGACAGTCTTTTTCACTGCGTTGATGAGTGAGTCAGTCATTCAGGAAAACGCCGCTTATGCATTGAAATTCGTTTCAGCATTAAAACAATCTTTGTAAGTTTTCTCGTTCTCTTGGTATTGAATTTAAGAAATTTTATTTTCAAGGATCATAACGTTAGTGATCCTTTGTCATTGGTTATCGTATCCCCATTTTCATCCGCATAAAAGAATAAATGGATGAAAATAAACTCTTCTTCTTATTTAGTAGTACCTTGTTCGTAGCTCGTATTTCTTGGCTGTCCATATCATGTACAATCACTTCCACCCTCTTGAATAAGTGCTCTTATCGGAAATATGAAAATCAAGTTTTACACATTTTGGAAATTGGTTTCCACGTTGTAACTTAGTCGATGATTAATTTATCTTCTTGTCTCTTATACNTCTGCGGGGCAACACTACACCGACGATAACTTTAGGCCACGAAAACTGAGGTATCACTGTACATCAATTTTAAAACAAAGACATTTTCTCAAACAACCAGGCTCTATTTATAATTATTTACCAAATATAAGGGAATGGATTTTTTCTTTCTCCGTTATCTTCATTCTTGTTTTCGTTTGGAGAGAAATGTAAATAGTGGGGAAAAAATGAAAAGGAGATTCACGATTTTCAAAGCGAAATAAACGTTATAAAATTTTATGCGGTAGACAACTAGACTGCTACTCTACCTTACAACATAATCGTTCTCCAGTTTACCTAATACGCGTAACTACAAATTTAATATTTTTCTTTGCTTGTTGTAAAATACTTGTGTTTACATAACTTGTGACTCATAAAACCACCGGATATTAGTATTTAAGCGGTCCATAGAGATAAAAAAACGAAAACCTCCGACCTTCTAAATTTGAATTTTTAACATAAAGGAAAATAAATATGATTCATCTGTAATATTGACGGGGAAGTATTGATGATAAAATCATTGCAGGCAGTTTGCATGTAAAGAATGACAACTATAGAGTGGTGTCATAAATATTTGGGCCAGAGCACCGAGCCGCCTCGCAAAAAAGAACGAGAAAATATTCGTGCAAATCGAGAAGTGGTGGCAGAACAACAGCCCGGTGCGTGGGTTGAGAAAGAGGGAGAGGGAGGGGAGATAGGACCTTGGAACCTTCGCGTCACATAAATCGCGGTTCTCGGCGGCGCGGCGCCCGAATTCAAGGCCAAGGAGCAGAGCGGTTGAGTGCGGGTCTAGTAGTACGAAATTCACGGAACGAAGAGGTGACTTAAAATACAAATTGAAGGTGTTGGAGAAAAGAGCCAACGCGGAGGGAGAGAGTGAAGAATGTATCAAAGAAAGATTCCGAAACAGAAAAAAAGAAATGAACATAGTAAAATAAAATGTGATGCAGAACGAAAACGAAGCATGTTCGAGGAATAAAAATAATTGACCTTTTATGTTTCAATCAATCTGTAATGAAACAATTGATAACTATCAATAATAATAAAATTATAATTTTTGTTTTATGTTCATGTATGTTATATGAATTATATATTGTGTAAATTATGATTTAGAAAAAATAGTTGGTGCATTTTGAGATTTGTCGTAACAACAAAAATCAAAAATTTTCAACAAATGGAATTTTAGACGGGTCTAACAACATAAGGCACATTGTATACAGGACATGGATTCTCGACCAAGTGTAGTGGATAATAAAGAGTAATGAAGCGTGTAGGATTCCCCAACGACGATAGAGAATTTAAATACTACATTCATTTGATGACATCCGGTCGCAGTAAAGTGTTGATTTTATAGTGACCGAAGGAATACTATAAATTTGGATGCTATGAAGAATAACGAACTTTTCCGTTCCTTTAACTTACGTAAATATACGTAATAGTACCATACTTAAATTCTTTATTATTTTGTTCATAATCTGATCTAAATACATTTCCCCGTGTATTATAATTTTGAGCCCTCAAAATGTTGCAATATTTCTTGGTAAAAGCAGCGCCCATGTCATCTACAACATCCTCCTGGAGGTAACTAGTCTATAAGCAACACGTAATAGGTAGGAAAGTCTATTCCTCGTTCTATTTTATCAATTCCAGTTATAATGAGTAACACTTGATTCTGAAACAAATCAAACGGTAAACGTTTGTTTTTCATAAACCTTCTTTATATCGTTTTCATAAATCTTCTCTATATACCAGTTTAACCAATCTTTCTTTTCAATAAAAATGCAACACTATGCGATTTTGAGAAAAAAATCATTTCATCCAGAAAGTAACGTAATAAACCAAACATTCCATATACAATTCATTATGGAAGGGCGTGTTCAAACATCATCCTCAAAAATTAAGAGTGACATGTAGCTTAAGAAAGTGAAGCAATGACCGGCAATGGTCCCGTAGGATGGTTTTAGTAAAAATAAAAAAGGTATTTACTGGGTCGCACCCATCTGCGACCCCAAACAACACCACGGACCCTCCATACAATGTTAGCACTGGCATCGCAAAAAAGTAGTATAATTTAATTTGCGAATATTTTTTTATCTCTTAATACCTCAAAAAGTCAGGGTCCTGAAGGATTTATGATTTTAAAAGAACCAAAATCTAAAATAAACAAAAACAGTTTTAAATAAAAAATGTGGCAATGATATATTAATGTAAATTTATGAATATGTGCACTATATAATTCATAATTATTCTAAAAAAATGTTTATATTAGGACGTTCCATTTTGTTCATACGCATTCCGTAGTGTGTCCACTGTGTAAACGTTAAGGGTTGCAATATACGATGTCGGCCTCAGCCAAAACAAATCGTGCTTTCGCTCAGATGACGTCACGTACCAGTTTCGGGTTAGTAGTTCCGGCGTGCGCCTCTATTCCCTTGCACTCCTCGTCTGTTCTTGTGTCGACTAAGCCACCTACCCGCCACCGCTTCAGAAACTTCTCTCGCCCTATTCTCTCTTCTGTTCTCGTGAACTGTTGTTGTTTTCTTTTTTATCTGTACCTCTTTCCGACTGGTGGAGTGTTACCTCACATGATAACGAGACACTCGACTGTCCAAGGCAACTCACTTCATACGTCGACTTGCGCTTCTACATTCCTCCGTTTGATCATAGCCAACATTGCATGTTGTTTACGGATATTCAAATATTTCTCGTCATTCTTTTATTCATTAATTTTTCCTCTGACTAAAAATGTACTATCTGACTTAAAGAGTCAATTCTTTAATTAATGCTAATTGTCTCATATCTTCATTTCTAATTTAAAAATTTTTTTTTATTAAGAGTGGGTCGAAAAAATAAAATCGTATACGATAATGTCGGTCAAAACCAATGAGAAATATAATCAATGAAAAGGTCAGAAACGATAAAAGTATCCTTTTACCTGGCCTCCCTACAGAAGGCAGAGTACTCTCAACAAAGTAAGAAAACATACAATGTATCATAATGGGTAAATCATATTAGAATCTGTTCTGGAATGATGAAAGAAAGAACCAAGTCATCTATAATAAAAGTAGGATAAAACAAAAACGTGTTATTAATATGTAACTTATTTTTAAGAAATGGGCTTTGTGTTCACGATACATGACTGTAAAGATGACATAACATTGCGCAATGAACATGGATGAATTACACAATATCAACTTTCTGTGAGCCTACTAATTTTGCGAGCGTACTCCCACAGGCGACAAGATGACAGACAAGTTGCGACGATACATGCAACGATTCTCGTATACATGAACGAGACTCGTGAGTCTGCGCTGTGTACCTAAATTTGCAACTCAATTGAGCTACCCCGTGGTTGAACGCGCTATGGATGAAACCTAGTTGTGTCAACCATTTCAAAGAAGATTATTTTATGTGTTGATATTTGATAATACTTAACACCATCCTTTGCGCACCTGGAAATATGCATTCCATGGTGTCCCACATTTACCCTGTTACTCTCTCATTGCAGTCAAGGCACTATAAGAGGCTACATAAAGAACTAAATCCGAGATAAAAATTAGGTAATTAGCCAAAAGAATTGTATTTTTTATGATTTGGAAGAATTACGAGAAGATATGTAATAAAATGAACTTCGACATAAACTATTTCGCTGTCCTTAATCTTAGTAACCTCTCATTATTTTGGAACGATTAACCGCACGACCAAATTGACTCTGATAATATGTTAGTGTTACGGTCCCAGTTGACTAATTCTATTATTTTACATTTAATTAATATAACTTAATTAGCTCTCGAAGTATGTCATACTTATAATTAATATAAATATAATAGTCATGATTATGAGTAATTAGGGTTTGGTGGCAAGCTGCGAGTTAACATATATAATTGCTAAATATAACAATATAACATACAAGGAGTCAACGGGAAACCACGAATCGGCCCCAACAAAGGACGCCCTGAGAACAAGTCCACAGGACGTGAGCTGGACGGCTTGCACCCGTCTATAACAGCAAATGGGATTTGAACAGCTATTCGCTCCATTTATAAAGTAAACTGGATTGGTTCATAACCATCCAGGTGCCATATTATGCGCACAGAGAGTTTGTGATACGCACGGGAAGGCGGGAAACGACGACCCCAGCGGCGCAGAGGGTTAAAGCTAATGTCACATCTGCGTTTTCTCCGCTCCGCTCATGCAAAGTCACAATTCGTTATCACCTAACGACGACTCAAACCACGAGTCGTTACGTTGCGTATTTTAATAATAT
>NNCF01126009.1:182200-212007 GCA_002313205.1 Laupala kohalensis
TGCCTCTACCCGAAGGAAAACCGGACGCATACATAACAATATGAAAATATTTTATTATAATATTAAATATTAACAAATTAAAACAGGGGCGACCCGTGGCGTAGTTCCTGACGCACTCGCCTTCTACCTCTGGGGCTGCGGGACCCGGTCCGATTGTGGTGGTGGACGAAGCGGTGTTCGCGGCAGGTTTTCTGGGGGTTCTCCAGTTTCCCCTGTCTATCATTCCATCACAACGATCACTCATCATCATTCACCCCCATGTCATTCATGAATCATCACCCTCGGGGAGGTGCTGCAGGAAGGGCATCCGGTACCCTAGAAATTTCCCCGCCAAATCAAAGTAAGAGGCACCATGTCATCCCCATCTCCGACTCCTAAGGATTAGGGTAAAGGAGCTAAGGCTCCGACCCGATAAATAGGGAAAAGGAGTTAAGGTAAAGAGTAAAATATTAAGAATACTTTTTTAAATAAAGAAATGTACTATTTAATTTTTCCCGCTTGCAACATTATGATGAAGATCAAAACATCACGTTACAAATAAATAAATATGACCCATGCCTAATTTTAGTTGGAGAAGATTTTACCAAACTCCATCCCATCACATCGATCGAAAGTGTATAGAAAATGGCCCGCAGGCAGAGAGATTTTGGACATCGCTGATCTAAATTAATATGCAAATGTCCTAGAAAATTTGAGTTTCTTTTCTACATAACCGCGGAAGCAGCAAATCACACAAATGAAGTATCGTACTTTATTGAAAGATGTGTTGAAGATTTCCTTTTGTTTCATAACTCACATTTTTCTTTCCGAGATGGCAAACTTTAAAAATTACAAAACTAGTTTTATTTGAAAACGATGTTACCCGACTACTAGAGTCTTAACAAATGTTGGCTCTGACACTTTGACCTTACTGGTAATTTTTGGGCGTGTCTTCGAGTTGAGGACATTGTATTCGCAGAGAATTGTACGTGAGTTAAGTAATGCCCCATTGTGTATTATCATATCCTATTCATAACTGTTCTAATGTTCTGTTTTCATTGTTAATGCTTAATATTAAACGGAGTGAAAATTGCCTATTATTGTCAGACAGAGAGAAGTACTGTAGTATTTGCCATATTATCCAGGTCAATAAAATAGTCTTATTAATATATTTATTATTTTTTTAATTGTTTAGTTTAACTGTTTCCAAAAACTAAATGTTCATTTGTTAATAAAAGAACAAATGCAAAATGTACGAGTATCTTATACATTTTCAATTCAGATTATCTCATTGTTCATAGCACTCTTTTCGCAAAATATTGACAAAGTCCGTTCCTCTGAATTCTGATCTCATTAATAATTTTTTACCCGGACCAGCTTCTGGCCTCAAGCCATCTGGAGCTCTGGAACACATCCACGGGAATGAAGATGCAGGTCGTAAAATTATGCGCTACATGGGACGAGCACTCATATTTCTGGCACAACGCCCTCCTATCACTTCAATCTCACATTCACACAGCGGCTTAACATGTCCCTACCGTGAATTACGTATATTAACTCGATAAGAGCGTGATATTTTATTTCATTAATGGGTTAACATGCCCTAGTATTTACACGCATACCACATGATTATCGCACCACGATAGTATTTTCCTAATTACAAAGAAGAGAGACATCACGACCCGAGAGGTTAACAGTGTAATGGTTGGGGACTCAGCAAAAACAAGATGGGTTTACTTCTGAGAACACGAACTGCCGACTTCTGCATGTTTTCGCAGAGTGATTATCATGATCATGTCCCTTAATTACGTAAACCAACGTCATAGCGGGTCGCACAGTTAAGACCAGAATCTCGTACATTTTCACTCATTTTCAGAAGTGTTAAAGTACTGTTGCGTTTCATTAATATAAACAACACCAAAATATATTTTGTATTTATAAATAATAACTTTAAATATTTTTTTTAGTTTTGAATTTAATTTACTTTATTTTGTTCTCTCAATATTTGTGTTGACATATAATTAATTCTTCCTTTTTTTCGGCAATCTGATGAAGCTAACGGCAGAGTTTTATATTTTAATATAACGGTTGAGTGCAAAACAATACGTGTTATTAAAACCCTTCAGTTGTGCTTCTTTACATTCAAAGAGACCTGGTTCACAAAACTTTTTCGATACAGCTCGTGAACATCACTTATTCTTGTCTCAAAGAAATGATTATTCAATTTTTTTCTTTGGTATACTTGTTAAGGAAAACATATTTCAGGTCAATAGATTTTATGTGATTCCTAACCATCACACTGAGGTAATAAGTACTATTTTAATAAAGAACGCGGAATGAATTTTGAGGGGAAGACTTCCTATAGAATTTGAATGTAGCCCCACAAAGCTTCATATCGTGGAAATTAATGGCTCATTCCAGCACAATCACAACCAATAACAATGCTATTGTCTTAGTTTATGAGGTAAGCGTAGAAAGCCATAGTACTGCCTAATCAATGTAGCGTGTGTTTGACTGTGCCGCTTGAGTATTATTCCTGAAAACAAATGATGTTAAAGGTAAATGATAATTAGTTACTTATAGCTTCAATCAATCTTTTCCAAAATGAACGACGATATTCCAGAAATGAACTTTTTTTCTACGTTTATCCCTTAATTACATTTTCACAGTCAGCATAATCTTATTTACCATCGTTTTTATTACGTTTATAACTTTCTCTTGACAACATTTACGAAAATTATGAACTATTTTTATAAAAAGAACTATTACATATGCTACGTTTATGTGTTACATCTTTTTTCTTTTTTTTCTTCTGCGAATATTTTTTTTCTTTATTCACCTCGCAACAAGCAAAGGCAAAATAGGGATTTTCGTCACGGTTTTTGGATTGAATCATCATGGTGTTTCTTATGATTTCAGACTTGTCATTTATATCACATACTTTTTTATGTACTTTGATCTTTTCTGGTTTCGCCTACAATTTTTTCATGATATAATTACTTTATTTTGTTTCCATCGTTTTTATTTTATCAACTCTATTCAATTTTCTTCTCGAGTTATTAAAAAAACATGTATCTTCGATACACAAGACAATCCCATAAATTTTAGTCTAGACTCTCCGTCAATTTCTACACAAACGTTTTTCGTTAATAATTTGTGTATAATGATTCTGGTAATTATATGTTTTAATGGTAAGCAATGAATACTAATTAAGATTGTTGGTGTTGAATATACTCCTTGTTTTTATCGAAACAAGCTTTTCAATATGTCTCCCTAAATCTTTTTTTTTCTCTTCTGACACCTTGCAATTAATCAACTGTATGACAAAATAAAATAGTAAAAGGTAAAAACTAGGTAACAATTTACAATTCTTACTAAGTGTCGAAATCATTTAATATTTTAAGCATATTTTCTTATCTCGTTCGTAAGAGTGAAACGAATGACGAACCATCTGGACGCGCCTCATGCGAGTGTAAGGTTGATGGAAGAACTCAATAACGGCGCCGTCATCCCCTGAGGACTTCTCAGTGGACCCTGCAGGCGCAGCTGTCCCCTGCAGGCGCGCACCCTATTAGTCGCTAGTGATGGCGAGCGACTTATGCCCCTTCTCAATGACAGGGCTCTCCAACACGTGGGGAACAACTCTGAATGGAGCTCATCGGTCTCCTATCATACTTTTCAGTGAAAACTTGATTGAACTTTACTGAAGGTATCAGGGGGTATTATGGCCCTTCTAAGATTTGAAATTTTTACTAGACCGTTTTGGGAATACAATTACTACTATCTAAGTAGAAGGAAAAACAGTCATTTTTCGGTACGTGAATATTAATGTTACACACCCTTCCTTCTAGTTTATATTACCACCAACTGATTGTAATATGGCCCACCTCTTATTCGCGAAAAAACTGATATTTTATTGAATGATTAGGTAAACGATACAGAAGTGAGAAGAGAGTACTTTGTTCTGAGATTTAATAATTCAGAATTGTTTTGTTTTTGTGGGGCTTTACGGCTCGTCGACATCGAGGTCATTAGAGCCCTAAAATTCTGTACAGGTAGGGAAAATGCAGTTACGCACTAAGGAGGGCCAACATGACTTTCCCCGCGTGTGGGTCTCGCCGAATGACTCAACCATACCCACCAAAAACCCTCCTGAATTACAATATATCAAAACATATCTCAAAACATAACTCAAAACATATCTCAAAACATACATCAAAACATTGAGAACAAAAAATGAGGGGAGGGACAAAAAATGAGGAAAATGAAAGATACCTTAGCCCTAATAGCGTCGGGATCGAAAAGAGCAAGAGGTGTCCAAAGAAGGTCAGGAAAGAGAAAGGAAGGAGCCTTACACAAGTGGAAGTAATGCCAGACTCAGCTTGGGGCCCCGTGTTCGCCAAACACGTACTTACTAGATGTAAGTCCCCTGGGGTGAGTAAGCGATTGAGTCAGTTTGCTAATAAGAAAAGTATAGAGAGAAAGAGCATAAATTGCAAGCGTGCACGTCGTAGTAAACATTCTGTGATGTTGTCTCGAGGAGAAAGTTTTAAAGATTCCGATATATTAATTTTGCTCACTTATACCATTAAAGACAATTATTAACATTCTAAAAGAAACCTTTTTAATAAGTTTCCTGTCAACTCTACGCAAAAGCCAACATTACCAGTCGATTCCACAATACAAGCTGGTATAGTTAATGAGAAATTAATTTGATTTACTTGTGTAAAAAACTCAGATTACCGAGATATATCAATAAGGTGACTACAACAACACGTAACTTTTTGTTTGATGAGCGACTACGTTCATGGGAGCACATGGACTGTGGGATTTCCAACATGTATATGCCCTTGCTGAAATGAATGTAAGCAACATCGACCGGTTTCAGGCTATTTGTACCATCAGAGGGGGACATGGGCCATAATGCCAACCAGTGCACAATACTCTCCCACAACTTACATCAAGTGAATATTTTTTTATAAAAAGTCTATAGAAAGTACAGCAAAAATAGTATTTTCCAGGTAGACGATCTCTCCCAAAATTTCTCGAGAAATAAAAAAAACATTTTGAATGATAAACATAAAATTAAAAGTGTGGAAAAAAAAGATTTTAAAAGGTCCGAATTTTAAATTTTACCCAAAATATATTTCATTGTATTATGTAGCATATATAATACTTAACGAGACATTAATTTCTCAGTAACTTATCCGGTCACATTTCATTTATCCTTGACAGATTACACACTGATATAAAATAGATATTAGAGCTACAAAAGCGAAAATTTTAAATAAAACAAGATTAGATGAATGTCGTTTATAAACTTACTTTTTATTTACATTTCACACGTAATACAATTAATACATGTTACTTTTCTGATATTGATTATTTGATAAGGTGTATCAATCATACATTCATCCAATGTTGTAGTTTCTCAAGAAACAGATACAAACTAACAAAACTGAAAGCAACAGTTTTGTTCCAAAAGTATCATTCAAAATTAGGAGTTATGGAAAACATCAAAACAAAACAATATTACAAAAAATATTAGTATTGTTTGATCCCCTTTTCTAGTAATTAGAAGGGTTGTGCATTTGCTCTACGATGTATGTAGGCGGGTGTTTTTTTTTTATTTCTTGACTCAAAGAAATGTGTTTCAATATTGTAATATACTGTATGCATTTTATGGATGGAGAGAACCCCCTACTCCTAGACATTTTTCACGTACATACAGTAATAGAATATACAAAGTGATGTGACTTGCTGTGAAACATGCATCATTATTCGAAAGTCAAGTTGAAACACTTATGCATAAGTCTAGTAGCTAACAGTCATTCAGAGTTACATCTGCCAGATCTATCGTGAACCATATTCATTCACATTCGAAACAAAAGACGTTTTGATTCGACGTCTGGGAAACCGTACGTCGACTTCATCGTAAAACCATCACCATAGGTATAAACTTTGTTCAAGACAATGGACACGTAATTGCGTGTAATTTCCTGATAATCGAACTAAATATGATTTCAATGCATCGTTGTCGACAACCAAAAAACCTTAGCGTCAAAAGAGACACTGGAACTTTCGTTTCGACACTTAAATTCATTCCAGGTCTAGAAATCTCAAGATGAGCTACAGTCTAAGTAGATCTTACACTTTGTCTTTGTCTCATTCTTATCTCTATTTATAAAAGGAAGAATAGTTGTTTTGTTTTCGGCTGTAACCCATTAAGTAATTCTAAATAATAATAAATTTAAATAATAATAATAATAATAAATTTATTGTCAAAAAACAGTACAAACTGCGTATGACCACGTGGAGGAAAAAAAAAACTAATTTACTCTCCGGAAGCAAGCAAGGGACCATCCCATCAATTCCGATCAAGGGCCCTAAGGCAGAGGCGGATTCAAAAAATTCAGCAAAAATTCCTAGATAAGATAAAAAGTTAGCTGCGAGTTATAATACTAATAGAATGTCAATATGTTTGTAATTTTAAGCAAAAAATTACATGTAAGTTATTATCGAACTATAGATTATTCTGAGTATAGTGCTTAAAAATTGAAATAACACTAAATTCACGATTTATTGTTACAATAGACCCGCCCCTAGACAAAGCCTAGAGAACCTGTATGATAAATCCGCCTCTACCCGAAGGAAAACCGGAGAAAAACCCGGGCCAGGATGGGGCTACAGAATTTATGTACACAAACGTGCCAATGTTGAGTACACATAAAACTAAATTAATATGAGCCATAAGACAACACAATCATGCAAGAAAATAGTTTTTGAAATTGTTATAAGTTGTTTAAAAAGTACTACAGCAATGGCGTGATAAAGCACAAGACGAATTTAACTTTTGTTAAAATCAATAAATTCTTTTACAGTGTAGAAGCACTGGTGCAGGAGGTAGTTTTTAACCGCGGATTTGAAGATATTCAATTTCATAATATCTTTTATATTCTTGGGCAGGGAATTCTGGAAAGGATTCTTAGAAAAAATGTTTCAATCTCTCGCATGGCCAATCCGCTCAATATATGAATTAATGTATGTAATCCTCGTTAACTAAAGTTAACATGGAATTCGTATCTGGATCCTGTTATGCCTTTTTCAAAAAATATCATAATTTTAATATTTGTGGTGATACAAAAATTATGAAATGTCGAGAGAGAGATTCCAACAGAAGCTTACCTAACTACCATCCCAGCTCAAATTCACGGTTGACAATTCCCCGCGTGTGATATTCCTAATTTAATAACGGATAGATCCCATGATAGCGTTTTTATTGCAATGGAATAAGTAAAATCCGTGCAAAATGTCCCTCGAGTCCCTCGTCGTATGAAACGGGTTCACAAACAATAGAGATATCGCAACATATCAAATAAACTTGGATGATATAAAAATCTACGCAACTTTTATTTAAAACCAACATATTTATATACAAAATTGTTTATAAAAATGCAATATACAGTGGGTACTAGTTAGGCTCTAGACATCCTTAAGACAAAATCCCGAGAGGAAAATAGTTCTGTATGAGGTAACTTCCTCTCCTAAACATGTGCACCCCTGAATCCAACACCCGTGGAGAGAGTGTGGAACAGGATCACGCGCCGCCGATATCTGGCGTGGAAGAGTCGGCGCGCCAGCAGCAAATTGCGTTAGCGCGCGCAGAAAGCCAGCAACCGTCCCCATCGCCTGCCGTTCTCTCACTCACTTCCCCTGCCGCCCCGGCTTCCTCACAGTTATACCCGAGACGAATTCCTATACGAGGTAAATAGTGTTTGCACTCCACCCGAATCACAAACACAATCGACGAATGATTGAATCATGCCACTGCGCTCCCTTGCGGAATTACGTGTTTCTCAAAACCACACTCAATTGATGTTGTTGGAAGGTGATCAATAGTCACGTCCGCACTGTTGTATATAACAGAGTTTGACAATATGGTACAATTATGATTAGTAAAAAAATAACTCATAAACATTAATTACTAGAGAGAGGAGAATAAATAAATTATTCAGAATAAGCTCATTCAGAATATATGGTAAGCTAATTTAAGAAAACAGAGACTAGGAATGATATGACATACAAAATTAATGATTTTGTAAATTTCTTCCACTGTGCGAGAACTTTAAGCTGAAATATTTGTTAATTTACTTTGATCTATAATTTAAAAAATTGCATCATTAAGCTTTGTTCAATTAACAGTTGTGAAATCATAATAAGAACAACAAGAACATTAAGATCAGAATAAGAACAACAAGATTAATTTAAATAATTGTTCTGTTTAAGGCAAATACTATCAAGAACAAGCTTGATTTAACTTCAGTATTCGTATGATCATATGTCATACGATCGTAGTTAAACCATTCATGTTCTTTCAATATTAATTTCCCGTCTTCAAAATTATATAGGCAAGGGTTTTCAACAGCAGATATTTCTGTATCAGTGAAAAGGATGGACAAAATAGAGTTCGACATGTCACCATCAACGCACAGAGTCAACGTTAAAGTTTTTCTTTTCTTTTTTTTCGGCAAAGACTAATAAAAAGATTCAAACATACATCTCATTTTATAGGTTTTCATAAGACCTATAACTGGCTCATTTTATGCTTTTGTCTAGCGTAGTGTCGTCAAACAGCGCCTCGACCACAGACTATATACCACACCGCCTTTTCCCGTATTAACAATTTGTTACTGGTTTCAACGCTCCAAACGACGTTTTGTACCAACTACTCTCGATTAGATCTATACGCGGCCGCCAAGGCGTTTGGTAGTTCCCGTTTCCCTTCACCTTCACTACTAACACTGTAACCCCCCTCATCTTCTAGATACTGTAACCCCCTCCCACGTTCTAATGCTACCTCATTTCATATTGTATGTAACTGAAAATACTTTCCTTGCAAAAATTACATTTGTGAATAGTTAACACAATGTTTAACTCAAATATTTTACTACACATTTGAAACAGAAAATGAAAACAGGACACAATTGACAGGAAATTCATACAAAGAAAATACAATACTTGCTCTTAATTCTGTTTATTCATAATAAGATTACATGACATTGTCACGGGAAGTATACAATCCTTCATACAAAATACTAGCAAAAAGGAACTTACTTATGTACACCCACCATCTATTTGGAGGAATAAATAAATAAATGAGACTAATAAACCAAGTCACATTAGAAAGAAAGGAAGCTGTTAAGTCCATAAATGTAGCTCAATTTTATCAACTTTGTGGGGAAATGTCATCACTAGATGTACAGAAAGCAGTTAATGGAATAACAACTTTGTTTTAAGCTATAGTGGTGTATAAACCCCTCTCTGCTCAGTTCACAGGGTGTAACATTTTGCATATATGTTATTATTTGAGAGATGATGAAGTGATTGTCAAAAAGACAATGCAAGATTTACTATTGTTCAGTTGAAGTCCAAAAGTAAACAAATCTTTCTGCTTTCTCTTTGGTATCAAAGAATCAAATGAGAGCAGAATAAGTCTAGAAGACTTTCAGTACGGTGTCTTGAAAAGGTAGAAACAATAAAATGAAAAAGAAATGAAGACAATCAAACAGTACCATCTAACAATAATATACCAAGAAACAGTCAAGATTTTACATTCTACAGGTTGAATATCAATCCATCAAGGAAAAGAGAGAGGTCTGTCAACCTGAGAATATCTGCGAGAAGACTGACTTCGCAAAAAGAAATTCACAAAATTTGTACAAATGCCAATATTGATTTTAAAGAAAAGTTTACCGTAAAACCTTTGATATATCCATAGAATAACGTGACTAGATCCGTCTCATGGTTTAAAAAATCATTAACAAGTTACGAACACCACAATATACTACAACTGAAGTAGTAAAGTACTAAAGTGAAAGTAAAATTAAATAACATGAAGTTTCAGAAAACCAAAAGACACATTCCATTAAGTAGTATATAAACAAAATGGAAATAAAATTTTTAAAAAATGAAAGTTTACATTAAAACATAAAAAAGGTGGCTCAATGAAAAATGTAACTCTTCTACACACTTCATAAACATTTATCAAATATAAAATTCATCACAGGTACAATAACGTTAAATAAAATGCAAACATCTATTTCTCTCTAGTTATTCGTAACGAACTGCCACATGTCAGGTATAATTACAAATAAACGTTTTACACATAAATAGAATCTTACATTTTAACTAGGTACTATTTCTTTAAATTTTTGTTTTAAGATACAAATTTAATAGCATTTGTGTTTAGTTAATGAACTGCCTGCTTCGTAACCTTACCTACTCCTAAATCTTCGTTTCTATCCAAGTGTATTTTTAAGTTTCTTATGTTTATTTACCCAAGTAGAGACAATGGTATCACTCTTCAGGTCATCATCGCAACATCTGGAAAACACAACAAGAATACAATATTGTCAGTCAACATACTTATTGTGTAAATACAGTAACTCAATTCACCAATGTTCGTTATAATTCATTGACCACAAAAAATACAAGAGAGGTATTTTACCTACCGTCGAAGTCTTTGGGATAAAAATGCACAGAACACACTCTTGAATGAAAAATAAGCCGCACAATCGGACCGATAAATCTAATTCACTTATTGTCACCTAAAAGTGAATGCATCTTCTATTAATATACAACAATATACACAGTCAATGTGGCCAAGCTCATCAACATCTACCCACATGTTATGTGCCAATTATTTAAAACATCAAATTACTGAAATACTTAAAACGAATTATTACTTACCAATTTTCTCATGCAAAATATCATATCCGGAGCGCTGCCAGATCTGTTGTAACCCCAAGAGGTGTCCATAAGACATTGTGGTATTACTTAAAGAACTAACACATCAGTTTTGGTACGTCACAAACAGATTTAAGTAACGTACGCAAATTACAGCACGCTTCGTACTCCACTGTTCAAATTGATTCAAAACTTGAACTCAGAGTTCGTCACAACTTCAAAGTACTTCATCTTGCTTCACGATTTCATGACGACAGGCATTTCAACTGATTTCAACTTGACTCGTTGCGAGCAATAACAAGCCAATAGGAGCGCGAGAAACCTAATCCAACACGAACTTGCTGCCATCTATTGAGCGCAACCACAAATATAGCTGGTGGCGCTGTCTGGACGATATGCTTCACAAACTACTCTAAACTTCAGACCCTTCCACCCTATCCAGTTACTGTAGCCTGGCGTCAACAATATTCATGTTCAGTTATTGTATCTTGTGCTGTGCTCCGCGTATCTTGAGTACGTCAATAATGGATGGAGCGATAAAATCTGTACTAAGAAATTCTTCGTTTCTCAACAATTGGAGAGATTGTTTGTCGGGGATCTTCGTGTCAGATAGGAAGCGTTAAACATCGATAGTCAGACTATCGAAATCTATCGACGTGTCATGTAAATACTATCGAATAACATCGATAGTGTGCTCGGAACAATGCTACACATCAAACCCACTTCAAATACAAAAGATTTCAAGAGAAGTACTTGAAGCGGTTTACAAGTACATATCTGTAACCATAAAACAAAAATAGTGCGTGGAAATGAAACGCTATTCAAAGTCATGAATTTTAAATTAAAAACTCAAACATGTGTCACGCTTTTATTTCTTTTTTGTATCTACACTATATAAGACAGATTTATAGTTTTACATACCAATAGAATTAGTTTCTATATAACACAAAACTGTTTGGAACAGCTTGCATTTTGGCTTTCCATTCCAAATAAAAATCAAGAACAGTTTATATTGAAAAAAACTTCTGTTAGTTCTTATTTACATTATTAAAATTGCTGTTTATTTTTTTAAATTGAATTGGAACGATAGTAGTCGACAGTGGTTTTCACTATCAATCATTTTCGATTGTATGAACTACCGGAAAAATTCGATAGTACTATCGATGTTTAACGCTTCCTAGTCCGAGACGGACGTTAATGTACTAAAGTGTTTTGAGTGCGAGAATGTGTCTTGAAAATTTTTATAATTTAATAAATGGACAGGATTTCAACTCAGATCGGGAATTGAGATTTTTCCAGAGGTGACGAGAACATGGGAGCAGAGCTGAATGGGGGGATGTGATGAAACATGGGGGCAATTTGAACTTTTGAGGCATAATTGGAGTTAATATATTTTATGGTTTCTGTGGGCAAACCATATGGTAAGTAAATGGCGAACGACTGGATGCAAAACCCGTTCCAGACGCCACACTAGGATCAACTAAATCCAGAATACATGAAAAATAACAAATTTCGTACTTGGAGAGTTTATTGACATAAAACTGACCACCCCTCCACTTCTTCAAAAGACGTGGGAGGGTTCTTATTTTACAAGTTAGAACTACTTCCCACCTTCTAAAAACTTCCCTGACTTCATCATTGGGAAAATTTCCCGTTGGTGTATCAGTTTTAGACTATTGGATACTTAACCACAAATATCTCACTGTTTCTCTTCCCGAAAATGCACAGCAGAATACTATAATAAAAACAAGGCTTTACAAACAAATCCCTTTGCTAACTTGGGGACGTAGTTCAGGTTCATGAATAAAAGGGTAAAATAACTCCTTTTCGAAATAAAAGAGTTATTGCGTTGCCATCCTTCTGTACGTCTGTAACATTGTCGCTTTGACTCAGATTACAATAGACCTACACTAATGGATGGTGCTTTAGTAAAATAGGTCGATATGGAACGAATTTTTATATAAAACGAGAGCATCTGTTATTGAATCATTGAAACATCTTACATTGAAACCTGCAAAATACTTTTCTATTAAATAGTAACGCCGAGGAAAATAACCAACTTTTCTTTCTCAAGTCACACTGTGTAAGTGTTCTCCAGACTGCACGGCTTATATCTCCGAAAGTGACGTAATTTTTATTTATTTTCTTGGAAAAAACATACCATTTTCAGCATTTTTGAGTGCATATGATTTTGCAATAGAATATATTTTTGAGTAATGTGAACAAAATAAAAGAACATCTGGGTGTTGGAAGTTTTGCTTTTATTGGTTCCAAACTATTCAAAGTGATTTAACACACCAAGGAAACTATTTTTATAACTTTTATTTTATCTGAAATTATGTGGAAAACAGTACATCTTCTAGAATTCCTGTACCAGGAATTTAAATTACAGTTACTGATCTTTGTATATAAATATTTCATCGTGTTCTTATGTGATATTTGGTGACTAGGTGAGATTTCGTTCCGTTTTGAAAGTTCAAACATAAAGTCTAAAAAGTAAACTTAAAGCTTTTGCGATCCAAAGCTCACAAATCGTGTCCTTCAACATAGCAACGCACGCGAGGAGACATTACACCTGGCCAACGAACAAATATTGCGAACGCAAGGCCAAATGTTTGCAAGTGCGTATCTGCGAGGCCAATTCTTGGAGAAGTCCAACACGGTAGGTATGTATCAATGACCATGCGTCAAGGATTGTTATTGACCTTTAGAAGCCAATCAGACTTTGGGATTTCAGATACTTCGAGAAATGAGTTTTCTTTCTTTACCTCGAGTTCGACCTATTAGAATCCCTCGAATTAGTAATATTGATAAAACGATTTTTGGAGAGAAACACGAAGGAAACAGCATATGACTACGGTATTCCGTAATCCTACACACTCTCGGAATGTGTAGGTGAATAATTATTACACATATTGAGGTAGGTGAATAATTATTACACATATGCTACAAAATCAGACAGAGAAAAACTTAGATCTGTCAACAGTTATCAATAGAGGCATAGAAATATTCAAGATATAGTCAAATACAAAGATATATAGAAATATTGAAGATATAGTCAAAAAATTATTGAACCCTTAATATATCAACATTTGTTGGCGTATTGTAAAGTAATATATTATGGTACAGGTCACTGTGAAATGATTTTTTATTATTATTTTATTGGATACCATTTATAAATGGAACATAGCACATTTGCTTGATCGTATAAAATTACTCGCTGTACAATTATAGTATCCCTCTGCTAAAATGAAAATGGTGTAAATAGAAAGGACTGATTGACAAAAAAGCGTAGTAACACGGGAATAAATGAAGAGATTTAATGGGGACATTTGAGATATTCATGATTTCTCAACTATATCTATGAAACGCTTATATTTGGATTATACTACAGTCCCGCAGTAAAGAAAATTATACAATCAAGAAACTCGTGAAAATATTTTTTTTTTAATAGTCAAACCAGGATGCAGAAGATGATTATCGTTGCAACAAAATAAAAAATTCTAAGTAATAAATCTTTGCATCTATACAATTCCTCTGGACTGAAAAATATTACAAGCTTAAAAATGTAAACCTTTAATTTTCATATTGTTCGTAATAAAATGAAATGTATGGAACACGGGAGGAATACTACAATTTCGTAAGCCGTCCGATTCATTTGGCCTACTCTGTTCAAGCCTACGGCACATTGACAATTCCAAAGGTCGTGGAAATGAAAGACCCGGCTATATGCTGAACAAACTAAAATTGTTTTAAAGTGTAGGATATTTTAATTCTCAAGTCTGACACTCATGCAAGCTACCAAAATATGCCTCCTCATGATACAATAAAGAAATATTCAAAACTAACTTTATTAGATGCACATTAAACAGTACCTTAGCGAAGTCACAGAAAACATTTTCTCGTCGCCTTTCTTTTGTATTGCAGTCGAGGGTAAACCTCACGCGAACATTTATCTCACCTCAGCAAAAAGGAATGGCTTTCTATGATACGATCTTTCGCTCGGTGAATAATGACCATCAGTGACGTGCTTCCGTGGATGCTTTTCAAGTCTCTCTTTCCGAAGTTAAGTTTGCTCAAGGTACAGAACACGAGGAATCTAAGGATATCCGGTGTTGCGTTTCCGCTCCTCGAAAATTTGTGTGAATCTTCGAGACGATTGAAAGCTTTTAGAACTTTATCGCAAGTAGTAATGCTAATGAGCCGTTGAAAATGATCATGAGAAACACACTGAAAGAAGTTTTAGTATTTCACAAAATATTTTTAAGAGATTCTCAACAAAAAATGTTGAAGTTCAAGGGAACGTTTTATATTATCGAGATAACAACATTAGCAGCAACATTCATTCTACTTAAGGGGTATTATAAAAGGTATTATTATATTCAGTCTCTTTATTTTCATATTGGATTTCTTTCACTCACATATTGGACGAAACAGTTTCAGCCTTCGTTTTCGTCAGTCACGTAGATTGTGATTATCTATCATATAATATAACCATTATCTGCGTGACTGACGAAATTCGGAAGCCCAAACTATTTCGTCCAATCAGTAAGTGAATTTCCGTAACAAGTGTTTACATATGAGAGTGCGTGCCGCAGAATGAACAGAAAACCAGAAAACGCGTGGATGAACAACCTCGCTGGCAGTGCTCACGTTTCTTGGTTCCGGTACTACAATGGTGCGAATTAATGATTACATAGACAAAGAAATCCACAATTGACAGATCTACTGAGCGGGTACGTCTTCTCTGCTCTCCACGACCATCTCCTTCTGAAGAGGTTCCAGTTGAAGTCGGGTGTAGTCTTNCCTCGCTGGCAGTGCTCACGTTTCTTGGTTCCGGTACTACAATGGTGCGAATTAATGATTACATAGACAAAGAAATCCACAATTGACAGATCTACTGAGCGGGTACGTCTTCTCTGCTCTCCACGACCATCTCCTTCTGAAGAGGTTCCAGTTGAAGTCGGGTGTAGTCTTCAACTCTACCGCTCCCTCCCTCGCCTCCCTCCCTCGCGAGCTTGCGACAACCCGATTGTAGCCAAATTCTTTCCCTCGAGTCTCTGTCGTTTCTGCCCTGCCGCTGATCCGCAGTTCGCCTCTAGACCTCGATCTCTCTACAGCAATCGAGCTATCGATGAATTGTATTCTCTGGCGCACTCTAGCAGAGTTTCGCACGTACCCGAATTCACTAGCTTTCTCCACGTAACACCTGACTTCGAGGGGCGAAAATGCACAACGAAACCAATTCAATTCTCTTTTATTGAATAATTATCACTCCATGATATATACTTGTTAATGGAACTTGAACACACGTTTCTGTAAACTTGTTTGAATACTTTTTCATTCTTAACAACAATGTAGTAAGATTATTAATCACAATGATTTCACATTTGAGTGATATAAAAATAAAATGTTCCCCAATATGTAATTGTCATTAGAGTGTATTCCAATTCAAAAACACGCAATAATGGTAGGATTTGTTAACATGAATGTTGTTAATTATATTGACGTATAATTTTGAGAATTATCCTCTTCTATATTTGAATTCTTCTCCTTTTTGCAATAGGAGTTTTACTGTTTTTTAAATTGTATATTCTTGTGCATTCATCGTACACAATCTCTCTATATTATGAACCGTAATCAACATACTAGCTTGTGATACTTAATATTTGGATTTAGTACCAAAATACATATTTAGGTGGAATATCGACTGTGGCACAGAAATATTTTGTGGAATTTCTTTGATCGATTGCTATTTTTCGTCGAATTGCCTTCCATCAATCTTCTTCCTGTAAACTGTCACCGTCTCCTCCCAACAAATTTGGGGTGAGATCGAAGCCTATAACACTACGCGCAGGGCGACAGAAATTGATGAGGGAAGATGCCAGTCTACACATCTTCGATCATTTCCCGATCAAAGGAACCACATCCATCGTGGTATTAGGGGAAAAGCTTCAGTTTTAAAATTACTAATATAATGAATAAATACAATTTACTGAAATAAGAATCATAAAAATAGATATAGGTATCTGTAAATGGACTTAATTCTTCTAGAAAATATTAGAAATTTTAAATAGTGAAATTTTTCTTACTTCGAATGAGAAGAGTGCCGTATGTGATATAATCACCAACATTTTGAGGAAGATAACATTTCTTAATAATCATAGAAGTAAATAATCAACTTTCTCGTAACTCCATTTCTGCATTCATCATTTACAACGTATAATCAGCAAACTTGTTTGATTGTGAGAAAAAATAGACATAATTTTTTTCGTGCCAAAACAGTTAACAATATTACACAATAATGATGCAAAAAATTGAAAAATTGAAAATTCTTTGTAAACTGTATAGGTATCACCGACTCTGTTGTCGTAGATATGAATTAGTTAGATGTAAATTGAACACTTTCAATTTAGTAAACCAATCAAATAAAATAAGGGAGATAAAATTTCATTTTTCACCTCATCCAGACCCAGTGCCAAGAGCCAGTTACGAATCTGCCCCTGTGTGAGGAGAAGACTTTCGATGAAGGAAGAGTTGAATTTTCGCATAGACGAATTTTACTCAGCATGCCATGGAATAAGATCTCTGAACGTTCTTCTGAGTGTGTCGCCGCGAAGTAAAACTACAAACAACATCTAGAAAAGATTTTTCGAAACTCCATCTGAAAATCATAAAAATTATGTATTTATGTGTCTCACTTCAGCGTTGTCCGGCTTGGAAAAAAAGAAAGAGAATACATATTTTGTACATGTGCATGCGTCACATATTCGCTGTGAACACATGAATTTTTTAAAATTTTAATGTTTATATAAGTAAGTACGGATATTAATAGTAGTTATTGCCAAGAAACCATCTCGAGTTCATCAGAGCCCATTTTCTTCCTAGTGAAAGAGTGGCGCCTTGGTATCGTATTTCTTTCTCTGCGTCACACCGCGTCTCGGTGCCTATCCGCTTCACCGGACGCTCCGTTCTAATGAGCGGGTTACTCAGACAAAGACGGATGTTTCCACGCAAACTCGGAATTACTGCGGCCACTGGGGGGGGGGGGGAAATTGACCCGCGCGCCCNCCCGCGCGCCCTTCTGTATTGTGTGCAGGGGTTGGTGATGATGGGGAGGTACAGTAGATTCAAAATGCAGAGGTAGAGAGAGTGGCTAGGAAGGGGGTAGGGGTGGGAGCGGTTCGTAATTAAATAATGCTCTCGGACGCTGCTTAGTGGAAGCACGAACGAACGGAAGCGAGTGAGGGAGCCGGAAGGAGCGGAAGGAGAGACAGAGTGAGAGAGTAAAAGAGGAGGGGGAAGTTGCGCGGAGTGTGACGTAAATAAAAAAGCGAGGGAAAAGGGTGCGAATTGTGACCGTGTCGCATATTTTTGAGTCACCCACGGGTTTATTTGTTACTGTACTATATAAGAGCAAATTTGATTTTATGTCCTCAACTAATTAAACAACAATTCAGGTCATAAAACTCAATTGTTTCAAATATACTTCAATTCAAGAGAAATATTTCGAGAGCATGAAAAAGGTTATGAATCTTTTTTATGAGTCATTAACCTGTTGATTCATAGATTAAATTGTACATATTTACAGGAAAAAAATATTATACATTCCAATGTTATATTCCAATTGTTTCAAATGCGTTTAAACTCAAGAGAAATATTTCGAGAGCATGAAAGATAATGTTTATGAATCCTTTTTGCGAGTCTATAACCATCAAAGATTCAATTTTTTCACATTTGCAGAGAAAAATATTTATTCGAATGTTATGGTTATAAGGCGTTGGTTCCGAGAACGAAAATTGAGATTTTCATTAAGCCTTGAAGTTACGTCCAGAGACGTGCTATTCATTCACAATTCACAGCAACAGATTTAAGCTTCTGCATCTTTACGGATGATGCACATTCAAGGAGCCATTGTATGTTGGAGACATCGTTATTTCAGGCCAGTGAACATGGAGAGCTGCAGTTTGCCAGAGCAAGCAAAAGAGGAGAATAACACACAAGATAATGGTTGTAAGCTGGCGCCAAGACCACGTTCTGATCTCAATAATGAGGCATAATTTTGTTTATTTAAACTCAAATGACTCTCGACCAGTTTGGAAAGAAGAAAATTAACATCGAAAATTATCATATTAAAATACGTTGAGCCTTGTCTCTGAGCTTGAAAGGAATTATACGATAAATTCAAGTTCGAATCTTTAATATTCAGAATGAATAAATTCATTTTATATGTTTTGTGAATTATTCGTTTGAATATCATTTCAAATTGATTTTTTATCGCTCAGTACCTTATCTGCCCTTTATTCCGGCCATTTTCAGTCTTCTAAATTAATTTATAAAATACTTTTGAATAATGATTTAATACAACACCTGACTCAATTTCATTCATAATATATAAGTGGTGATACTGACCGGAAGAATATGAAAAATATAATACAATATCATGTTCTCAAACTTCCTCACACTCAAACATAGTAATATTCTTTTATCTCATATTTCCAATTATTTTCCATAGACATAACTCTCACACACAAAAAAATGCATAGTAATACTGTGCTTAGTAAATAATATCCGAAACGAAATGATATACAACGAAATCTGGGAAGTTATTTAAAAATTTTTTATCCTCCCGGTAATTTTTGCACGTTTATCACTCAAAGAACACTATATTGTAAATAAGTAATAAATTGAATGATTATATGCAATATTAATTACAAAAAATAAATAAATAGAAAACAGAAAAGGTATCTCCCGTTTTTTAAGAAAAAAATGTCGTAAATCACTAACCTAGATCTATTTCGTAAGTTGCGAAGACCTAGGGAATTTTTGTTAACATTTTAATATTTTCATTCGACACAATACGTCCTAAAGAAAATCGTAATACTAAACATCCGTAGTAAATGACGAGTTGTCGGGTAATCTTCATTACTCGCAAATTAAAATTATCACAATACTTGTGAAACATAAATGTATTATGATTTACATGATCATGATTATATGATATAAACTATGTTTATAAAATATTAATGAAAATGGATGTTGATTCAAAAGATATTTTTTGCGATGCTATGAGTATATGAACAGGGTGTGCAGTAAAGAACAGTTAGGAGGAAATAAGAAGAGAAATGGATAGTTTCGAGTTAGTCCTACCATGTAAGGAAGAAAGACTGTGAACTTACAATTTGGTCCTTTTCATGTATTTCTTTAAAAAGTAATAGTTATGTTGTAAAAGTATTGATGGTGTTTCTTGTATTACATGCAACGTGAGACAAATATTGGGAGATGCTGGCATATTTCATAGCCGCATTCTCTTGCCCGACTCAACTTGACTAGGACGAAGAATGATCATGATTGGATGAATATTAAATTATTCGTAATCAACAACTTACACGACCATTCTTGTAAGGGCTAACCTCCAATAAAAATCCATATTTTTTCAATCATATAGTAAATGTGTATGCAACTCGTGCTACAATTTATGAAAATCCCGTTACGATAGAAAATTTATTAAGATATGCTTTCTAATATGCTTTCAGAAAATGAAACAATTGTATAAGAAAAGGGCATATTCCAAATAAGAATATATTCCATTTTAAACATGTATATTCGAACTCTGGCATAAAGTTAATGTTCACGGTTTCCCTTAGGTTTCCTACGTCTTTGAAATTGCATTATTTGCCCACAATCGTTGTCACAGGAGGAACTTTAACACTACATCAAATAAAATGTTAAAAAAGTAAAATTTAAACAATAGTGAGAAGAAAATTAATTAATTAATTAATTGAAATTATTTTTAGATAGCTTTTTTAATTACATTCTACATTTTGTTTGCTACAAGTAAATTACTTGTAAAATTGTAATAATCGTCTTTATAACTTCATTACATTAGTGCACTGTTGCGATACTCGAACAGTCACTGTAGCGCTTTTATCAAGATGTACACGATTTTTGAAACAGTGGTACAAAAAGCGTTGTGAATGTGCTGAGGAATGTTAGGGCATTTTCTCGTAGTTGTTTGGGTCATTGTCGCCTTCTCTCGCGCGAATCTAATCGAGTTGAATCATATCCTGCATTTACATAAAATCGATCGCGTTTATCGCAAACGTACGGCAGACGCGAGTCCCTTTAGTCTCTCCATTGCATTCGACCATTTTTGTTTGCCGCCGGTTCACATTAACTTTCAAATTGGACATTTTCTCCGAGGCTAGAGGATGACTCCAAGGGTTGGGAGGACTAAAGGAGGAGAGAACGGGCAATTACATGTCGGCCATGCGGGAGAGATGCTAAAGGGGATGTTAGCTATGAAGAGAGAAGTGCTACAGGGGGAGATAACATGGCGGTGGAATACGTGATTCAGCTTTCAGAAATAGTTTCCATAAAACTGAGCGCCAAAGAAGTTTCGCGGACAAACAAAAATGTTAATTTTAGTTAGGTGTCGATAATAACTTGTACATGTAATTTTTTGCTTAAAATTACAAACATATTGACATTCTATTAGTATTATAACTCGCAGCTAACTTTTTATTTTATCTAGGAACTTTTGCTGAAATTTTTGAATCCGCCTCTGCCTTAGGGCCCTTGATCGGAATTGATGGGATGGTCCCTTGCTTGCTTCCGGAGAGTAAATTAGTTTATTGTCCTCCACGTGGTCATACGCAGTTTGTACTGTTTTTTGACAATAAATTTATTAATGTATTTATTTATAACATACCAATTCAATCGTTTGGTTTGTTTCGGTTACTTTTCGCAGACAAAACTCAAAAACATTGAATGAGGTGTTCTGGAAAAATTGCAATAAATAATTTTAATATATAAAAATAGGAAATATTTGTAATATTTAGAGGATTGTCAAACGATGGCTAAACCAATCACTCTGCGCTCTAGGTTTTATAAGCCTAGGGAAACAGATGGAATCCTCCCAGAAAACAGAAATATTCATATCTTTCCATCATTAAGACACGCAGGGTAACCTAATTGGGTAGCCAACACAATGTTTAATGTGATACACATATAAAAATGTTATCTACTTAAGAGAGCTTTCCTTTCCTGCAGACATGGACATGCTTATGACTTTTCACCACAGAAAAAATATTCGTGCACTAGTTTTTCAAGTATTAATCCAACAATGGTTTTAGAGAAATATTTGAAAAACACGATTTATCATTTATATATGAATTTCTTATCTTCCAACCCTCCTCATCCGGTCTTCTGACCACTTCCGATACAGAAAATATTAACTCTCCTAACAAGCACAATGTCATGAAGACACTAACCGGATCCTAAAATTTGCATACCCGTTTGCCTTCTTCATACCCTGCACATTGCGTGCTATATGCTCGTTGGCAAAGATACTTGAATGGGAAGAACTGCGGAAACCTACTAGAGATGTGTCATTCTGAATATGCTCTGATTAGAGCGACACATCCGAGTTGGAGAACTTAACCACTGAAGTTGGCGTATCCTGGAAGATGCTGTCTCCAATTAGCATCTCAAACTGCAGATATTCGGCACAGCAAAGTTGAAATATGACGCGACAGGAGTTAATTGCAGACGAGAAGTAACACGAGGAAGTAAGTATAGAATCTCAGGTTCAATAATGATACCTATTGCGAAATAAATCTTCATTTATTGGGGAAGATATTGCTAATTATAGCCTCAGGAGGAAGGGACGTCTTCCAAATTGAGATATACAGTGGGACGGTCGAACCGAGAAGGAAGGATTTGGTAGTAAATTTTGTAGGACATACGTGTAAGACTGTCTATTTTTTTACAAAACGATTATTAAAACGTGTATAGTATTTTTACATTCATGGGATATAATATTTAGAAGTAATAAGAAATAAATAGTAATCTTCAAAGTTCTTGGTGGTATCAAATACAACGTACACTACATGGAGTAGATTCTATGAACAGAATCTCTCTTAAATAAAAACTGAATTCAACTCAGATTATTTTTGTTTGTATCGGGAAATTTTTTTTATGTTTTACTTTTGAGAAATTGAATCCAAAATCTCTATGAATTTTATTCTATTCTCAAATGACCCCTATGGCAATAAAAATTATAACAAGGTAAAATACTATCGTAAATTTACTTTGACTTTAGTTATTAGGCCACGAAAAGAATTAAAGATAGATGATAGCTTTACTTTAAAAAATCTATTAATCAACTTTTCTCTGTATATTGATTTTTAATGAGGAAATAGGGAAATGTGGAAATATTGACCACCAAAATGTTCTACAAAACACTACGGTCAGTAAAAAATATCCTCAGTGCTTCCTCCTATGACTGTGAGTATAATATTCTTACCGATTCAATACACTTTCATTTCTTTTCAGCTTAGTTGTATTTTCGATTTTAAAAGTATATTTAACATTTGCTTAATCTTCAAACGCTATTGTTGGATTGAAATAATTCTTTAAATTGTGAAAAGTAAATAATTTGATGCCAAAAAAGCAGTTAAAACTGTTTATTGACACGTGGTGGATAATGAAATAATTTACTCTCCGAAAGCTAACAAGGGACCATCACATCAATTCCCATCAATGGGTTCAAGAGCAGTAACGAAGGAAATTTTAATTTGTGAAGATTGCTGCGAAATTATGATTTTCCAGAACAATTTTTCCTTTAATGCATCAAGTTTTTGGTTGCAACTGGTTTTATTCAGGTTTCCTTTATTTGTTGAATGGAATACAGAGCACCCGGAAGTCCTCAAATGTCTTTGTTAGGCCTTGCTTATGAAAATAAATTAATTTTAATTTTGGTTACAAAATCTGGTTTGTACTTCGTCATTGTATTCTACCGCTATGGCTATTACGTCGTTCTATTCTACCATTATTCTCAACGCTTCCTACGATGATCCTCTTGAAATATAAATCAGAGGTAATCCACAGGGATGATGATAGTTGGCAGCAATGGAGCTTCACGTTGTAAAGGGGTGACTGACTTCCCCGTTCGGTTCCAGGCGACTCTGGCGCAGAGTTGGCATCGTAATTAGATTTTCTACTTGACGCGTCTTCCATTGAAGGGCTGAACAACATGCTACTGAGTACCAACCCTTTCCACAGTATCCTGAGTCACAATTAGTCCCTGGGCATTTGCATTTGCAAATAACATGTTGACTAGATTGAGTCTATGTATTTCTATTATTGATTTTTAATAATTCTAACTAATGCAATAGATTCAAGTTGCGCCAGTCACATGCACGTGTTAATTCCAGGTTGTTATCTATCTCTACTCTGATCCAGAATGAAAGAATGTTGGTTCCGATAGAGAGATTAGAGTCCTGAGCATGGAGAAGTGAATTACAACCATCTCTTGGTTCATTTATTTTCTTTAATTTATTTTGAGTTTCTCAGTACATTAAACGAAAAGTTGTAATAAATAAGTATACAATTTACTCTATATATTAAAATATTATTTCATTTTAGTACAACTGGATTCCAAATTAACACTTTATTGATAGTGAAGGGATATAATTTTGAGGATATTTAAAGTTATTCCAAAGAATGGAAGTAAAAGGTTTTCTTAGATTTCATTTATGAAAGAAAAAGATATAAGAGTTGTGTACATTACATTGTAATCATTGGTTCGGTTCATAAACGTATGTAGGTATGGGTTTCAGATCCTGCGGATGGCTGTGTTTTGGAATGTGGAGAACATTGGTTTATTAGAAAGGAAAACACTCGATTAATAAAACTCTAGATGCAAGGAAAACTCTAGATCCCTCTCCCTTGCATATTCATTTATGAAAGAGTCGTGTTTGTCAAGACAGAATTATTAATATCCTACCCCCGATTTAAAAGAATCAGTGTAGTTCACGAACACAACACACGCAGTAAGGCGTTCAACCAATCTTTGCCAAATTGACCTTTGCAAGGAAATATTTTGTAAATTTCCTTCCCAAAAATAGAAAAGATATAAATAAACTGAATATCTTTAAATGCGTGGTTAAAAGCTTTTTAATGTGCTATTGTTTCTATTATGTGAAATAATTTATCATTTTTTATTAAGATTTTATTGAGTTTCGATTTCTCAATAAATATTGTTTTCCATATGACTTCGGATGATGTAAGTGATGTTAATTCTTATTATACTTTATCACGCTATTGTTATAATATACTTGATACTGATTTAATTCATTTTTCATGCTTGATGTTTTTGATCCTTGTATGTATAATAGTTTGTTTCTAACTTTACGCTACCTTGGCACGGTTGTGAACATTATCTCTGTAACCCCAACCTGGCGCGGGTTTATCTGCGGTTTTCCTTCAGGTAGTGGTGGATTTTCCATAGGCGGGAAGGTAATTAATACTTTTTTTTTATTAATCTCAAAATTTTACTACACACATCTACAATTTCTTTTGGAATAACAATTGGATAACTAAATATTTATTACATAATTTCTCCTATAACTATGAAATCCGTCACTGCCCTTGGGCCCTTGATCGGAATTGTTGGGATGGTTCCTTGTTTGTTTCCGGAGAGCAACTTAGTTTCCTTCACGCGGTCATACGCAGTTTGCAACTGCTTTTTTTTTTACAATAAAGTTTATTTATTGGTTAGTTGTCCGAAACATTTGTCTATCATATGCATTTTCTTATAAATACTATTAACAGAGTGGTTTTGTCGATGGGTGAGATGCTGTTTGTTGGAAGAGAACATTTACTAGTCCTGAATATAGCAGAGTGGAATGATTTGTGGGAGAGGATAGGTTTTTCATAAGAATTCATGGTATAATATATCCAAAACGTCAAACAAATTCATAAAATGACAAGTAATCTTGCTGCAAGCCGAACCGTGAAGTCACCTTTCATCTCTGGGAACAGTGGTTCCAACACCTTTGACATTTGTCGTTATGTAAAAAGTAATTGTGGGAGTTTTCATATGTCTTTACTGAGGAAGGCAGTGAATAACAATTTAAGCAATATCCTGATATTATCATCTATAAAACTATCCTGAAGAAAGTTTTATTTATTTGTTTATTTATTTTTGTGGGTACAAAATTCAGTGCTCAGCATTTCTGTTCTACAGGTGAAGTTCGAATTTGCAATGCAGAGAGCATGCCGAAATAATCGAATGGGGAAATCAAAGGACACCTCCAAGTGAAATTAAAGGGATAGAATTAAAATATTATTTAATTATGAGAAGGGTTTGGATTTCTTATGGGTTGCTAATGTGAATGAGAAAGTAATGATATGGGTATCTATTTATAATGCGGGTAGGTAAATTTGGGGAAATTCCAAGTTTGAAGTGAAGGGTACTAGAGACATGAGGCAGACCAGCGTGGAAATTGTTTGAGGAGTTTATTATTGACTGTTCTATTGTTGGACATTGTAGTTCTTTATGGATGTTTCGATTTTTTACGTACCATGGCGCGTTGAGAGTCTTTCTTAGAACTTTGTTCTGAAATATCTGGATTTTATTTATATGTGTTTTTGATGCATAGCCCCAAATCGGACTTGCATAAAGTATTAAAAAGCAAATATCAAAATAGATAATACACGACGCACAAAGAGAGGAGTTGTGCCAAACGTAGAAGAAAAACAAAAAATCCTGCATGTAATACGAACAAAAGACAAAATTGAAATAAAGGATTGCGCAAGACGGAAGCCACGTATTTAAAAATTTTTGGCGTGGAACAAGGAGAGAAAGAGAAAGAATTCATTAAACTGTTAGCGGGCAAAAATTTAGCAGATAAATATGACCACGAAGAATTTGTAAAACAGACAAGAATATTATATAGAGAAAAATTTAAAACGACAAAAGTAGAAAATTGGAGAACTACGGAGCTACCGCCTCTAAGAGGAACTTCAGCCGTTTCGGTGCTACAAATGTCTTAAATACCGCCACATTGCCAGAATATGCAAGGAAAAAGAAGACTACTCTGTACACTGTGGCAGAAAAAAGCACACCATTATAGGACTTGTGAACATACGACAGAGGATAAAAAATGTATCAGCAGTATATGAAGGAATCTGCCAGCAGAACATGGCGTGCAGGATAGACAATGCCCGGAATATATATCAGCGCGACGAGTATTAGATGAGACCATAAATTATGGGAGTTAAAATACTCCAACAAAACTTGTATTGTTGAAATACAGGAACAGCTGAATTAGGACGCTACATAGAAAAGAATAATATAGACGTTGTATGCGTCTATATTATAAATGAAAACGGTCAGCCGAATTATATCCCATTATGTTACAGTATGGTGCATAAAATAAACTCCTTAACCGCAATTATAAGAAGAAATGAAGATGCACAAATACTGGAAATTCAACAGCAGACAGGTTATCATTACGAAGTTACCATTTACAATTCAGGAAACAGATTTGGTGACAGTAAAAATGTATAGTAAATTGTCAAACAACATAGATGCTGACAAAAGTATTAACACAAGTAATAAAAAACTTCAAACACAAGGATATCCTATTATGTTTGGATGCAAATGCACGATCTCGATTATGGGGGGATAGTAAAACAACTAAAGGAGGGGGAAAATTGAAAAATTTAAACTAATGTACAATTTGATAGTGTACAATAAATATGTTTAAAGTACATATATGGGAGCATATGGTTCATCAGTCATAGACCTACCGTTAACATATGTCTGGAAGTGTCATACAATGAAATCCTGGAAAACAACAGATAGAGTTGAGCGTGATCATGCAGCATTGGAAATGGAAATAATTACATCTAAAGATGACAAAAGGGAATTAATATATATGTCACAAACATGGGTAAATTGGCAAAAATTAAAAACAGCTAAAATAAGTAATAACATGTCAATCACGTCACGACATAGAAAATGCAATTGATCAGCTAAAGTTGAACACATTAACAGGATGTATGGAGGAAAGGAACAAAATATGAGAAAGGGGTAAACCTGGTGGACGAAAGAGTTCCGTGACAAGAAGACAAATAAATATCAGTTAAAACGGTAGTTAATGCGGAAATGGCAAACACGCAACGATGAAACAGAAAATTTGCACACCTTTCAAATAGTGCGAAGGGACTTCAAGAAAAGTGTATTAGATGCGAAGAAGAAAGGTTGGGAATAATATGTGAATAAGATGATAAATAAATAAATTTATTGTCAAAAAACAGTACAAACTGCGTATGACCACGTGGAGGGAAAAAAACTAATTTACTCTCCGGAANTGTAACATTCTTCCTGGGGTCTACCGTATAAAATAGGAGAGGGGAAAATAAAGCAAAAATAGGTACGGAGAAGTATATATGTGAACGAGGAGGTGAAATATGCATCGAAAGATGTAGGAACAAGTTTCCTACAGGAATTGTTTCCGCATCAACCGGATGTAAATTTCCCACAACTACAAATTAAACAGGAAGACATACAGTATATAATCATAGAGGAAATGGAAGAAATAATTTTGAAACTACAACCAAGGACACGTTCAGGACATGATACAATCCAGCATGATCTGGTGAAGGAGGTATATACCGAAATTAAAGATACACTATTAGATATCTTAAACAGTGGTGTGGAAAATAGCAGAAATTAAATTATTCTTAAAACCAGGACGAGATCCACAAAAGAGTAAATCGTACAGGTCGATAACTCTCTTACCTACCTTTCGTAAAATATTTGACCGATGGATATATCAAATAATAAGTGCTTACATGGAAAAAGAGAAAAAATTTAATGAGAGGCAATACGGATTTCGACCACAAAGAGAAACAGATGGAGCACATGCGTGTTTATTACGTGATATAACACAAAGATACTATAAGTATTGTCTATGTGTCTTCTTGGATTTCGAAGGAGCATTCGATTCTGCAAATTGGGAAATAATAGTAAACACAATGGAGACGAAAGGAATACCACCATATTTACAACAACTAGTACACTCGTATCTACATGACAGGTATATTGTTGAGAATATGAGATCAGAAAATATTACTTTTTTGTGGGGCTTTAGGGCTCGTCAACATCGAGGTCATTAGAGCCCTTAAAACTTGTACAGGTAGGGAAAATGCAGTTACGCACTAGGGGGAGCCAATATGACTCTCCCCGCGTGTGGGACTCGCCGAATGACTCAGCCATACCCACTAAAAAGCCTCCTGAATTACAACACAAAACTCAAATCCCAACATATCTCAAGACTTTACTTAAAACATTAAAAGAAGAAGAAGAAGAAAGAGGAAAATGAAAGATACCCTAGCCCTAATAGCGTCGGGATCGAAAAGAACAGGAGGTGACCAAGGAAGGTCAGGAACGAGAAAGGACGGAGTCTCGCACAAGTGAGTGGAAGTAATGCCACAGCTCGAGACCCGTGTTTGCCAAACACGTACTTACTAGTTGTAAATCCCCTGGGGGGAAAATATTACATAAAGCAACAGATGGGTATCCACAGGGTTCCGCAACGGGTCCTATTGTCCATTATATTGGAACATATTAATGGACAATATATTGGAAAATTTGCAAAATAAATTATATATTGGGATATATGTTACGAATACAAAATTCTTGGGTCTTCATATTCAAGACAACCTCAAATGGAATTATGTTGACAATCTTAATCCCAATAAAGTATGCAGCATATGCGGACGACATAACTGTGCTAATAGAAGGAGACGGTAGACGAGAATTGGAAAAAGAAGGACAATGGATACTGACCCATGTCGAGCAATTATTCACGGAAAACAAATTGAAGCTTTCAGCAGCAAAAACAAAAGTAATGTGGTTCGGGTATATCTGTAAAACAGACGTAATCCATGCATTAAAATATATGGAGAAAATATGAAGTTTGTAAATACATATAAATTGTTAGGTCTTGTTTTGGATGAAAAGATACAATTTCTTACACACACAAATTATGTAGCAGAAAAGGCAAAAATATATTACGGTTTGCTCAGGGTAGGAATAACAAAATTCAATATAGGTCAAGAAGATAAAATAATGTTATATAAAAGAGCAGTACGACAAATGCTAACTTTCGGCTCAAATAAGTTGGGATATAGAGTAGCAACAGGTTATGTTGACCGGAGAATTAAGTGCATGTTCTCAGCTGAGTGGGTAATACCCTAACCTTAGAGTGGAATTTTATATATATATA